>VYXB01001355.1:243278-267671 GCA_013397135.1 Pachyramphus minor
CATTTCTTAAATGCAAGGTAATTGCGGAACGCAGAGGTGACAATCTTACCAAGAACTTTTTTCCTCTAGGAAGGTCCTTCACTTGCTGCTAAAAAAAGGTTTGCACAAGGATCATCAAGTCCAACTCCTGGCCCTGCACAGGACCATCCCCAAGAGTCACACCTTGCCTGAGAGTATCACCCCAACACTTCTTGAACTCTGTCAGGCTTGGTGCTGTGACCACTTCCCTGGGGA
The DNA here is from genome assembly GCA_013397135.1 of Pachyramphus minor. Taxonomy (NCBI): domain Eukaryota; kingdom Metazoa; phylum Chordata; class Aves; order Passeriformes; family Tyrannidae; genus Pachyramphus; species Pachyramphus minor. Next base: position 243,513 of record VYXB01001355.1, read on the forward strand.
GCCTGTTCCAGTGCCCAAACACCCTCTGGGTGAAAAACCTTTTTCTAATATCCAACCTAAACCTCCCCTGACATAACTTGAGGTCATTCCCTCGGGTCCTGTCACTGGTCACCACAGAGAAGAAGTCAGTGCCTGCCCCTCCTCCTCACGAGGAAGTTGTAGACTGCAATGAGGACTCCCCTCAGTCTCCTCTTCTCCAGGCTGAACAGACCAAGTGATCTCAGCCACTCCTCATATGGTTTCCCCTCAAGGCCCTTCACCTCAGCGCCCTCCTTTGGACACTCTCTAATAACTTAATATATTTCTTATATTGCAGTGTCCAAAACTGCACACAATATTCAAGGATTAGGCTGTACAAGTGTGGAGCAGAGCAGGACAATTCCCTCCCTCAACCAGCTGGTAATGCTTTGCCTGATGTCCCTCAGGACACAGCTGGTCCTCCTGGCTGCACAGGCACATTCTGAGTCATATTCAAAGGTAAAAAATACAGAATACTAAAACTTGTTAGTTAAAAACCAAAATTATTTATACTAATCACCAATATAACTACAGCTGTTTTTTTTAACCAAACTGATTCAAATTCACCCCGTGAGGCACAGGCCCAGCTCCTTTGCCTCCCGACAGACAGACAAACTTCAGTTCTTAGACGTGGCATCAACTTGTCCTGAAACTCATGAAAGCACGGGGGCTTACACCCTCTCAAATTTCTCAAAAAGATTCTGAACAGCTATTTTACCTCCCCCTCCTATTACACTTACTGAAAAGAGGGGAAAACCACCACCTGGCCCCTCTGTGGCACAGCGCTGCCGAGCCACACTAACTTTAGGCACGCAGCAGTCTTTAAGGCGAGCTGGGAAGGTGCCAGATTAAACAATGCTGGGCACGGGACAACGCGGCAGTCTAGCCCAGGTGGCTGTACTGACCTGGCACATACCTATTTGGACAGCACAGCAGCTGAGCACGGCTGAAATCATCTGGGCAGCACAGAACGGGGGAGCAAACAGCAAAAACCTTCAGGCAAGCAATCTGTGCAGCCTAACCCCCAATTTTCCTCAGATACACAAATAAAAGATCACATTCACCTAACTAATAAACGTTACACCTGCAGCACAGCTTGGCTTCATGTGGCAGATCATACATCTTCAGCCTCCTGGAAGACCTCAAACTCCAGAGGAAATGCTCAGGTTGGGTTTGCTTGTGTCAGAAACCACCCACAGAGCATAGCAATGGACCAGTAGTGGGGAAGAACCTTTCATTTCCCAGCATCAGGTCAAAATCCTACCCAGGTCAGCTTCTGCCTGATAGCTGTTAAAAAGCCTCCATAAACAAATTGGCTCTTTTAATCCAGTTTCAAGTGGATTGTGCTTAGATCCCAAGGTGGCAAAAGCTTTAGCAGTGAAGTGGACAGGAACATACCCTCCACATAAAGCTCAGTACAACAAGTACTAATCAGTGGCAGCCATGCAGGAGAGAAGCCAAGGACAGAGAGGAGGCTGGAAATCCAGTTCCCACTCCATTCCTAGAAATGATTCAGCTAGATTGGACTTACAGCAAATAGGCAGAAGCACAACAAGTAGCTTGTCTTTGCTCCCTACATTTTATGAATAAGTATTTCATCTCCTGAACCCTTGATCTTTCTTCGCATAAAATGCTATTGCAAAAGCCAACTCATATTTTCCACACACATGGAAAAGTATTTGCTACCCATTCAATTCCTTAAACAAACACACACAGCTCTTATTCACCAGCTTTCTTCCTCACCCCTTTTGCAATTTTTTTCTTCAAAGAATGCTTGATTTTCTTCTTTTTGGGTCTTTCTTTTCAATATGACAATATTCTTTTTGCCTGTGCCATCACTAACTTCTGGGGGGGCAGCAGAAAACTTTAGGATGATGCAGTAAACATTAAAACAAATACCAGGATTTCTGCTTTTCTGTTTTCTGTTTACAACCTTATCAAAAATCATGGTGTTTTCCTACGAGATTTTCCCTCTTGCTGAGCAGTTGACAAGTGAATGAGAAATCAGAAATGCCCTGACTGCACTGTAATAAAACAAATTTAGAAAAAAAGTCTCAAACCCCCTAAAGCACAGCAAATAGGAGGGGCAAAAGGGGTGTTTTGGAAATTGTACATGTGCAGTCACTATGTGTTACTTCCAAAACCATGCTTCCAGCTGTTATGTATAAATATTGGCTTGAAAATGAAGCAGTGGACGAGGTGCTGGCACTTAGTCGAAGCTGTCGGCTGGTGGGGTGCAGCTTGGGTGACACCATGTACATGCTGTGCTGTCACAGAGCGTGCTGGTCCCTCCCGTCCTGGTGTGTCACTGGCATTGCATCACTGCCAGTGAAATAACGCAGCTGCCTCACTGCCTTTTTTTTTTTCTTTTAAGTGACAGCAAATTTCAGCGCAATAAATCTCTGAGCCTGTGCCCAGCTCTATCACCCACACAGGCCAGTTTGTCTGTGGTAGCCTGCTTTGTAGGACTCTTATTTTTCCCTCACCATGGCCTTCTTTGCGAAAAATAACTCTCTGAACACCTGAAAGATGTTGTGATTAAGCTTAAAGTTTGGCAGCCATGTTATTGCCTGTCATTATCCCCTTAGGCTTCTGGGATTACTGCTTTCGCTGGCCATTATTGTTGCTCTCCCAGGGAGCTGAACCTCCTTAATGGCCTCTCCGATGGCCCCCAGAATCCACCACAAACCCTGAATACCGTTAAAAGGCCCCAGCAGCCACTGACAAGTCTAAGCACCAAAATACAAAAAATTTTCCTGGACATTAATGCAGCAGCAGCAATAGGTGTGATAAGTACTGCCTTACCAGCCTGCTGGCCTTCTCTACTGTTCAGTAGGCAGATGGCCACAGCCAGGTTACCCACTTTGCTTTCAAAGAGCATCTCAGTACCACGGCCAAGGTGCAGAAAAGTTCTTTTTTCCAACTTTATCTACTATTTACCTGCAGCAAACCTGCCAAAGTGTCACTCTTCATAATGGCAGAGCTATCTGTGGCCACTGCCTGTCACTTTAGTGGGACACCAGAGTCCATCAAAACACCTTACCATGCAGTTCAACCACTATTTTACAAAAACCACTGCAGTTACCTGCATGGGAACGGCGGGGGGGGGGAAGAAAAAGAATTCTTGTCTTCTGTTTTTTGACAGTGCAGGGGAAACCCACTTTGGGTGAGCTTTCAAAAGGATTTCCCAAATGATGGGCACACAGAAACTACTGGTGATCTCTCCAGAGCACCCTATTTTCATTTTGACAATAAAATGCATGCGCGTAAGGTTCAGCACCAGCTGCAGCTGAAAACACTCTAGCTGAAACCTGCAAGCTACATACTTGTTCAACCAGATTCATGTTATTATCTTTTCCCTTTCCTTTCGTTGTGGCAAGAGTAATAATTTAATTAGACAGGGGAAGAAAAAAAAACCCCAACCCGTATTATTTATAACTATAGCACAATACATTATTTTTAGCTGAAGCTCTCTTAAGAAAGAAACAGTATCCAGACCAATTTTCATGTACAACTTCCTGAATTTGTGATTCACAGCCAAATTTCAGGGACAAACTTAATTTAGGTTTTGATCCTTTTGACCTCAGCACATTAGCAAGAGCTCTAGTTTTAGTGCCTGCAGCTTTGCTGCTTCTGAGCTCTGTAGATCTAAAACTCAACAGGTCCATCGCCTGCAAAAGCAGTGACACCTCAGAAAAGGAAGCCTTTGGAGAAACAAAGCTGTCAGCCTACTGCGGTTCTCGGGAAAATTTGGGAGGCGGGGAGGTTTACCCAGGCACACTACCACACTGATAGGAGGGGGACGTATCCCATTACGGGAACTGCACGTTCGCAAACAAGCGCCAGAGTCACAGGCTGTTCTGTGCCACGTGGCAGAGATAACACTGACAGGCTTCAAGCTGCAAAATCCACCCTCCCCAGAGACTTTTTTTTTTTTTTAAACCTAAACTATATTTGACTTCACTGTCAAGTATTTCAGCGCAGCTGCTATTCTCAGGTTCTCCTAAAATACACACAGTAGGTACTGTACTATTGCACATATAAACATCTACCTTTCTACCCCAGCTATTTATGTTTAAAATAACTTTTCACCATTTCTGATTTCATTTCCTTCCTCTGGGCCCAGTTCTACACCTCCTAAAGCACAGGAGGTGCTTTTAAGACCAGAACTAACCTCTAGTATGAAATAAAGAAGTAAAATGTTACTCTAGTTAGAAGTTTAGAACTTAACATCCAGTTTTCCTTGTGGATGACCTATAAACAGGACTTCATCTCTGATGCCTCACAGTTAAGGGAAAGAATTGTGCAGGTGCACAACAGCTACACTTAAGCAGTGGATCTTACACCGCCTAGAAACAAACTCCTTGGGTGAAGAACATCACACCTGTTTTTCAGTTGCACTGAAAGAAGATAAAATGGTAGTGGGTAATTTAACTCGCTCTTCCACCCTTCTAGGACACTTCCACAGTTCAGGGGGTTCTCCACTGATGTGATGCATTAAAAGGAGTCAGTGACTCCTGTGCATCTGGAAGATGGTCTTTCTGCATTGAAACCCACAGCATCACCTTCTAAACTCACCCATCCAGCTTAGAAAAGGGTCTTCCTCAAGCAAATACACTTTGTTTTCAACGACCCTCATACCAGGCAAGTGTGGAGGTAAAGTGTTAATTCTGCAATTACAGAGCTGAGGGGGTTGTATACAGGAACAAACACCTCCCTGGTCACACTAAGTTTTTTACTGAGCTCCAAGCAGAAGCTCTGCAACTGGTTGGGATGTCCTCACAGATGTTCCCAGCACCTGGTCCTTATCCAAAACTTCCCTTAGAAGCACACTTTCGACTCATGAGGATCTTGCTCTCAGTGCGTGTATTCTTCCATAACTGAACGTGTTCAAGCCTAAAGCTTCTTTTCCTCCATAAGTTTTTGCATGATTCATAACTTCAGCATGACATTAGCTCTTACACTTCTGGAGGGCTAAGCAAAAGCACCTCTAACTCCCCAAAACGTTATTCTGGACAGAGTTAAGCAGCCTCATTTCTTGTATATGATCATCCTGCTTACTCAGCTGGCTATTAAATAATTAACCCACACTGAGGCAAAGGCTCCTTTCTGCCTGATGGAATGGGGCCTCAACTTTTCAGTGTGAAGCTCCTTTGTACTGAACCCAGTATGTCCTAGAAATCTTTCTGTGGGCAGTAATATAAACAACTTTTAAAACAACATTTTATAAACAACTTTTTAAACAGCAGAGATTAAAGGGTTTCATCTCTCACTGTTAAAGGAAAACAAATACAACTGCTACAAACCATTTTGATAAGGGATTTGGGGTGAGCAAAGCTGAACTCAGACTCCATGAACCTGTGGCATGCATCCAAGTGCAGCAAGAGAAAGCTCCAGCTGGTGGGCAATGGATACAAATTATTCAGGTCCTGAAGCTGAATCACAACTCACCCCAGAAGGGCACAAGCACTAGCGCTGCAAGGTTGCATTTCAGCAGCACTGCACTCCATTCTGCCTCCTAGTAGGAGTCACTTTCACTCATGTACCAGTGCTTAAAATCAGCTGCTCAACTGAAGAAGTCACATCAGAAGACAAGCAGCAGCTCCATACAGTTTCAGGGGAACACTCAGTGAGAGAAGTGTCTGGCACCAGTCTGTGTAATTTTGGTCTTTCTCGGATGCTAAGAAAAATTGCCTATTGGTAAGATTCTTACCATTGCTACTAATTTTCAACCACAGAAGAACATTATTTACCTGTCTGCATCCTCAAACACAACCTAAGCAAAGACCTTGTCCCACTGAAGTGAACATGGTGCAAGTTCACAATCTCAAGTGAAACGTTCCCCCGCAACAATCACAGGACAGCTACCTTAATCCTGGGTTTGAGCACAACCAAGCAATTAGATATCTCTATAAATGCACACACTCTGAACCTCTCATTTCCTTACATAATTTGATAGTTTTCCTAAACAGTTGCTGCTTCAAAAGAGCCTTAGTCTTCATTCTCCTTCCTTTTAAGTTCCCTTAATTTAGAATTTACACATTTACACTTTTAGGATGGAAAAATGAACTTTGTGATCAGACGCTTAAGATACTCCTATACATCAGTAAATCAGGGGGGCATTAACTGTTACTACTGGTGTGTGCTGCCTGTTCTCCCTGCTCCAAAGCCTGCTGCTGGGGAATTAAAGCTGGTGCTCCTCCTGGCCCAGCATTCTCAGGTCGCCAAAGCAGAGCAGGGTACTCTTCTGACACCTGCCCATTTAAAACAACTGATGGATTTGTAGTCAGAGGAAAGATTGGACGGACAAGGAAAGTTGTTGGAAGATTTTTTTTGTCTTGAGTTCTGGCACGGGATCCTCTGGACACCTCATTCAACAGACATACTGTATCTGCAATGCCCTCAGATTTTCCTGATCTTTGCATACAGTATCTTGGTGTTGTGGCTGCTGTCTTTTAACTACAGGACTTTGATTTGTCCTAAGGTGACAGAAAAGTGCTTTGTCCAACATGGTGTGAACCTGATTTCTGACAGTCTTTGGAAAAAGACAGTCCTTGGCATGGGTGACTAGACAAAGCCCAGCCGCTTCTGGACCATTAAAAACTCTTCCTCTGTAGGACAGAAGGGTGTATTATATTGCAAAAAAGAAACATGTCAGAAGGCAAAGTTGCATGGTTTTCTTTGAATTTTTTCTACCTACTTTTCACACTTTTCTGCTGAAAGAAGTGGTTTACAGCATGGACACTTGCATCAAAAAAACCTCTGCTCGACAGCCTTAACCCCACAGCATGTTAACTCAAGGTTGTTACCTCTCCTGCCTCTTTTCCTTGAACACTGGAAAACAAACAAAATACACAAAGGGCACACAGAAAAGCTTTGATGTAGTACATACAGGACAGATTTTCTGACTCACCTTCACTTTTTTTGTTTTCTACACTAAGAAATATGTACAAGTTGCCCAATTCTAACTGATGCAGGCTTCAACACATGAGCTGCAGCATGGAAAACAAAAGCTATTTGAACTCCTCCACTCTCCATAAATGCAAAGGAAAGCCTCAGCTGGCAGCCAGCATGCTGTAAGTACGGACACTGTTCCTAAACCCTAAAAACCAGCCCCCGGCATGTATTGCTGTAGACACTTATCTGTCCTTTAAATTTGAACCAAAAAATTTTACATTTGAATGTTTTTAAATGTGCAGAAAGCACACAAGGTAAGGAGAAAACTGTTTCAACACGACACAGAGACTCACAATAATGCGTGGCTAAAGCTTCAGCCAACAGTGCCGGCTACACGACAGAAATATTCCATCAAGTCACTGCTACGGCTCTACAAAACTGTAAATGATTACAGAATAATGCCCTGCAATCAAAGAACAAAATGTGTGCTGCAGATTAATCACTTTCCAAGATGGGAAAGGAAAGATAGGCTTGAGAGATAAATCTGGCTGGGGTGTTTATGCAAGCGTATCATGCTCCTTAGTACTGAATGTCCCAGAACTTACAGAGGAAGTAAACAATGTGCTGGGGGGGTGTGTGGGGGGTGTGCGAGGGGTGTGCGTGTGCCCGCGCTCACAACCTAAAATAGGACAGCTTGTGAAAAATGCCCAACTTTCAGTTATGAAACACTAGCATTAGAAGTCACTTGATTGCCAGCTGTATTGCTACTGCCTGGGAAAACCTGAAACAAGGACCTGTTCAGATACAGCCGAGGCTTCTCTTCGGCATTTCAAACTTCCCTATAAAGCGCTACAAGGATGCCCAAGGACTCCTGAGCCCTCTCCTCCATGTCGCCTCAGCAGATGTAGCAGACAGTGCACCTGAAGGCAAGCACTTCTGGTTGGGATTTACTTCTGCAAGCACACTCCAGCAACCTACATTTTCAGTGTCCCTCTAGCATATAATCGCACTGCTTTTGGCTGCTTAGGCAATGCCAGCTTTCATGCATTCCTCTTTTTTGTGTAAACATATTTACATTTGGTACTCCTAACTGGCTTAACGCTACACAGGCACTTCGAGGAAAACTCTACCCGCAGTTGCATTAAATGCAACACAATGGACAATAGTCCATTGCAAACACAGTTAACTGACTGTGGGTCACCCGATGGGTGCGGGAGAGGCTGGTGACATGGACTTAGATCGGGGGCTGCATGGGTTCATTGGGAAGCCCTTCTGCAAAAGCTCACCATGAGCCTACGCCACAGCAGCCTGAATCCCCTTATCGTGATTCAACATATCACAAAAAAGTTAGAAGATCTCCATGCTGAGAGTTTTAGTTGTCACCGATGGCTTCAGAGGAGGTCAAACTACCATACAACAATTCCTCGTCTGAGGATGACCATTCTATACCAAACATGCATTTCCACACAGGAGCTAATAAAAATTTCCCCAAAACAAGAGCAAGATACAGTGCCAGGGCATGTGCTGCAACGGTGTTGCATAATGGGAAAATACTTCACAGAAACCAACTATTTGAGGTCTCTCCTCCATGAAAAATATCTGGCTCTGTATTAAAACAAATTAACAATAATCTACTAATAACAAGACTGTGATGTAGCTGCAGGGTTCCCCTAAAGCAAAATTCTGCCAATGCTAGTAATTGATTCAGCAATGTGCACCAGCTCAATGGCACAGGCGCCTCCAATTCTTGGGAACATTACATCCACTCTAATTCCCCCTGCAAGGTCACCACAACCAACAGAAAATCCCCATACATTGTGACCCAGAGAGCTGTGACTGAACAGCTTTTATCAACAGCCTGGGAAACTGAAGCACTGCACCTGAAAGGCATCAGGCACCACAAGTGAATCCCTCAGCCCACCAAGCCGCCAAAATGGCTCGAGGAGCAGTGGTGGAGAACAAACTGCAGATTTCTCTTGCAGGGAAAAAAGCAGGACATGCTAGATTTGCCTTTGCACTATTTGCTACAATGTGTGTTTGCATAGCCCTTACTGCAATGGAAAGACGACAGGCCACATGGCTACCTAATTAAAGTTTTGAACTTTATCACAAGGGAACAAGGGACTCATAACTATACAGTCTATGCGTAAGCTCTGCAACAGGTCAATAAAAGGTTATTCACACCATTAAATGACTTGGTCTAGGTAGTACCAAGTCCACTAGAAGATGCCAACTGACTATGATAGAAGCTAAGGCACATCCACTGAAAGCAGCAAAGGTGTCCATTCTCCCACACTCCAAGACAACACCTTGCAGTTTTAAGCAACAATTCAGTGATGCTTAAACAATAAAAAAAACCTGTGACCAGCTTCCCACCTAGACATCAAGGCATTTTACAAGAACTAGTAACAACTAGGCATGAAGTTAGCAGCAGAGGCAGAAGATACAAGAAAACCACAGAGCTATGTCAGGAAAAGTCACCTATGTCTTTACATTTTCCAGTCTAAATCCACCAAGTCAGAGGGTCCCTACTGGAGCATGCAGAAAATGGTGTGACTATGGACTATACACTTTTATGCCTCGTTTCAGTGAGGAACTTGTATGTCTCCTCTCTTCTCACCGATAGAGAAGAAAAATGGAACAGCCTCTCATAATGGAAATAAGAGCAATTACTACACATACCATTAAATATTTTAAGGATAGCTTAGTAACCCTATGAACTGTACAATCTCAGACACTGTTTGATGTCAAGGTCAGGCCATGCAGAAATAAGAGATCCAAGTCATTCTAAAGGCAGGATTCTCCATCTCTTACACAAATGAACAACCTCTCAGTATTTGGTATCAGCAGAAGGAATAGGGTTATCCAAATGACTAAGGATTTGCACACTGACAGCACCAGGACTGCTTACCTAAGGGTGGATTAGTTAAAAAATATAAACAATGTTCTAAATTATAGGTGGTGCTGTGAGCCCCACCTACACCTCTTATTGTCCAACACTTCCTACTACAAAACCCTGTTTGTTCACCGTCACTAATAACTTTGCAAACCTGAACTGAACTGGGATTAGAAACAGGATAAGTGGTCCAGGATAGACAAGACACAGGACATAGGTAATCCTGGGGCAGGGAGAAATGTGAAATGGGGAGCTGGACAGAAAAAACAGATAAGCTGGACAAGCAGAACAGATATGAAAACCAAGAGGGGACAGACAGAGAAGTGGAAGATCACAGGAAAAAGAAGGGATGCATGGAGCAGGACTGGGAACTGCAGGAAAGAAGGCTGGGGTGAGAGAACAGAAGATAAGGAGCTTGTGGCAGGGAGAAGATACAAAGCTGGGACAATGTTCATCAGGGAAGCCTATGAATACTTGGGGGGCAAACGACACACTGGGAAGGGCGTATTTCTTTACTCAGAGCTAAATGCAACAAATATGGCACAGGGCCCACACAGAGAGAACGGGGGATGAGCTGAAACCCTGAGTACTGCTTGAAGCATCCAGCCTGACAACAAGACTGGGGGTGGATAGAGTGTGTGAGCTCCCTACACTAATGACAGTGTCACAGCCAGCATGAGAAGTAATTTCAGGTATTAGAAGCAACTTTATTTCTGACATTTTGTGCTTCCTGAGCACTCGCCTTTTGCATTGAAACATTTTTTTTCAGTGTAGATTTTTGTGTAAACAAAGAACGCTCTTATTTAGTAGTACTTCTGCTTGGCACTTCACTGAAGAGAGTGAGAACTATCCATAGAGATACTCCAGTGATCTGCAGTTAGCGGTCAAGCCATAAGAATTCTTGGCAGCTCCTAGAAAATGGGAAAAGCCCGTCAACTGGAATTGGTCAAACCCACCACTGTATCATGGTACTTCTAGGGAGAAAACTGCTGCCCCCCCCCCCCCCCCCCCCCCAATCTGTAACCACCTGAAAGAATTGGTAGTTTGATACTTGATACAGTTTTCTGCAAAAATAAGGAAACTATCAGCTCTCCCTTAGGCAATGCAGAGCTGTTTGGGTTTTTTTTAAACAAGCAAACAAACAAAAAAAAAAAGCATAAAAAAACCAAACCCAACCAACAACCATCAAACAAAAATGTCAAACCAGAAAGCAGGCACTCAAAACTCGACCAATTTAGTAAGATGTCATGATTCAACTACAATTGAAGGAAATCTATACTTAATTTCTCTAACAAGTCCTATCATAACACCAAACAGTGATTTTCCTTCAGGCTGAGAGGACACCAAAACCACACTATTTCTCAATTTTCTACTTTTCCCCTCTTTTCCTTCAATTAGAGGACATTGCCATTCCACATACTTAGCACAAGCCTGAATAAAAATGACATGTGAGAAGCTTTTGCCATGGTTAAGTCCTGACACAGCTGTTGGAAAAACCCAAAATGAACATTTTATCCTGGCCAAATCAGTGTTCTTTTCGCTATTTACACTCTTGGATCCAGCAGCTGCAAGTGACGCTACAGGTCATGCTGTCCAAAATGGACAAAGAATCTGAAGATCCTCTCAGGTTTTGGAGGTTTGTTTCTACTTCTGTTCTCCCTTTCAGTGCTTCACAGCACTGCTGCACCAATGCCAATTAGCTGCAAGTTTAAATAGGGTATCAAACTCTGGTCAGAACAGATTTTTCAGCTAAGATTTCCCATCTTAGGATTTCCCATCCAGGATCAACACTGGCTGTTCAGTTGATAATACCCCTCTTTATTTGAAATTATTTTTCTCTTTTCACCACCCACATTCATCTGGGACTTATTCAGTATTATTCTGCCTGACACTGGTCCAAAACAGCAAACCATTTCTGTAACAGCACAATAAGCAGAGAAGACCCTAACAGAGTTTCTCCGTCATCTAAGAATCCCCTTACGTACTAAAAACAAATTTGAAAAGCTTCTGAGGTTGCTAGATATAGCTGTGCCTGTAACAGAACAACTTCTGTGGTATTTTACATTTGGCATCTGGCATTTTACAAGCAGAGAAACGCTTTTGCTGTACTTTGGCCTTATGTCATCAGAGAAAGGTGGAGATTTATGCCCTTTCTCCTTCTAAATTAGACTCCTTCAGTGCCCTATTTTATATTCTTCCTGACAGATCCTTATTTTGTATAAAGCAAAAAGGACTAGTGTCACTGTGTTGCATGGTAAAAGCCCTTTGCAGCTGAAAGAGAAAACTCTCTCCACGGAGCCAAGAAGCAAGATGTAACTTTGCAGTTAAAACTGCGAGGACAAAATACTTTGCCCAGCAACATTAATTTCCAGCAGGATTTGATAAAATTATAATTCACTGTCCAAAAAAGGACTAAAACATTAAACATATTATATTGAGAAAGTCAAAATAGGTCATTCAATCAGCATTATTCCCCCTTCATTTCACACATAATACAAAGCGGTTAAGTAGTTTCTCCTCCAATTAGTATCATCTTGATGTCTTAAAATACACTGGAGATACGGAGCTGCTCCATATGAATGTAGCTGCAGTCCAGGCCCTGCTTCCCATCATCACCGACTCCTCAATAAATATACAGATATGTGAAACCCTATCTTCAGTGATTTCAACCATGATCATTTTCTTTGGTTGTTCCAATTCCCTGGTCTGTAGTCTTAAACAACAGGCCTTTTCCCACTGACTAAAAAGGAGTACAGGTGCTCTCAGGGAGAAGCCTAACATCTCCAGCTGCTAAAGCACATCCCACTCCTTGTTCCAAACACGAAGACTTGTTACCTGGCAGAGCCCCGAAGAAGGTGGGCTAGAAACAGCCTCCCTGAGAAATGGCAGGGTTTTAAGAGATCTTTCCTGGATGTGAGAAGTCTGACATATGCTTCAAACGCATTTTAATTTAGAAAAATGTTGGAAAGATTTTATTTATGTTTCTAATTAGGTAAACAGTATGCTTCTTCCACCTGTTTTGAGCTACCCCACTAGGCCCAGTAGACATCAGATGTCTATGAACATATATCAGGTTGATTTACTCCCCGCTGCTACCTCACAGAATCCTTCCTTCTCCCAGCCCCGTATGCCACTACTTTATGTCCTATACACTTCCCCCCCTTTTTGTATGGAAAATAGCTTCACTATCGACTTTCAAATACCTTCTTAAGCACACAGCTCCCTTGCCTATAGCTTTATAAAGAACAGTTCCTCATAAAAGATTTCTCTCCTACCCAAAGCATGCAAGCCTTCCAGTAAATTTTAATCAGAAGTATTCTTGCTGTGCATGAATCGGGATGTAAGAGCAATGGGGCAAGAAATAAATCTCAACATGCTATGGGAAGAGAAAATCACACTGTCAACTCATGATGAACACCGTATCAGGTTCAGAGCTTTTGGGTGCTGCACAAACTAGACAGGAAACCTCTGGCTGAATTCATGCAGAACTCTGACATGGCTCCCATTTGTACATCAAAGGTTTTAGACTCGGCCCGCTTACCTGGGACAGATATACAGCTGAGGCTAAGCAAAAGCAGAAGCTGCTTGAACAAAATTCACAAAATGTTTTCACAGCTCCTCAGTGGCATCATCATTATCAGTGCCAATGCTGTTCTTCTACAAAGGCATTGTAAGATCAGCAGCCTCCCACTGTACGTCTTGATGAATACTTAAAGTAGCACCATTCTCTCTTAAACCCGACTTCTCAAACAAATGGTTTTGAGTTCCCACACACAGTGAAACTGCTAAGCACAATAGGTCCTGTTGCACAAACACAGGGACAGCAGCTCTACATGTCTCAGCTTACAAGCATCTCAGGACACGACTTGAACTGGTGTCACCTTCTCCTACAAGCTCTTGGAAAAAAACATTCTCTGAAAATTAGTCAAGATCCATACCAGTTTTCAAAACAAATAGTTGGTTATAGACTTTCAGGAAACCACACCACTGCTCTCAGAACAAAATCAATCAGCAGAAAAGGTGATAAAGTGGGAGCCTGTGAGAGTCTCACAAAACGACATTCTTTCTTGAGCACTGTTCTCACTTATCAGATGCCAAATTTTACATACTAAGCATATCTAAAGCTTAATATATGAATCTGATAAATCCTTCATGAAGTACTAGCAAATATATTTACACAAGATTGAGGTTCACACAAAGTCAGAAACTTTTGATCTGGATTAAGTCTCGCATTTAAATGTACACTGCAAATTTCATGCGAGCAAACAGAGTTAACTTGAGTCACAATGTGTCTTTGGAGAGCTGAAATAGGTATTCAAAGTGAGAGTGTGGCAAGAAAAATCCCCAAATACAGCAGGATTTAAGAGGACTGACACCTGAGCATATATCACCACAATCCAGTCCACATTCTAGTTAGAACAAATATGGTCCTGGAATTCAGCCCATGTCCTAAAATTATTTCTTTGAAATAATACATTTATTCTTCTGTATCCTATTCTGGAAAATGTGTAGAAACCAACATGGTACAGTGTGAGAAAAAACTAAGTTATAAAGGCAAATTGTCTACAAATTCAGAGGTACTGGTTGTACACACTGGGAGAGTAGCTTGTATTAGAGTATCATTAGGTAATTAATACATTTTTAAACAAAGCTTTGTTTACTCAAGTGTAACATTATTACTAACATTCTCTGGTCATGCTCAGTCCTCACAGGGAACCCAGGCTCAGTTGCAATTGGGATTTTAAGCACTGCTGTCTTGAGTCTGTCTTGCACTAATGCAAATGCGTGATGCTGCAGCATCACAGGAGAGCCTCAACGCTGCTCTAACGTGGCCTTTAGCAGGGACAAGATTCAGTCCCTGCCCTCTTTACCTCAGCTACGCATGAAAGTTGCACTGTCATAAACTGGGCTGCATCCATGCAAACCAGTTTTCATTCCCACTCTGAAGTGAGCAGTCACAGCAGTCAGGAGGCAGAGTGAAGCCCAGGCAGACACATGCTGATGTTTTTGGGTGCTCCTCTATCTGTCCTCCCACAGCAGACCATCATCTGTCCTCATCAGTCTTCCGACTTATCTGCTGTCTCCCACTCCTCTGGGGTTGGGATAAGCAGATGTTACTTCCATATTCAAGTGCTGGCAAGCAGCCCAGGCTTGCCCTTTTCTGCTCACGTGACTCAGGAGCCAGCAAACCTACTGAAAACTTTTTCCTAGGACTGAGTCCCGGGATTGCCACGGCCTCCACTGCCCCTAGAGAGAGACGAAGATCTTGGAAAACCAGGGGTGAGGAGGCAGGCTGGCCTGAAGACACTGCAAGGCTGAGGGCTGGGTTATGAGCAGCCCCCAGGCAGAACCACAGCACAACAGAGTGTGAAGGCAGCCTGAGAAGTAGGCGTCAAAGGAGAAAAATGGGTCCTTTGACAGCAACCCTGCCTCCTGCCCTCATTCCTGAGCTCTCAACTGGATTTTGGTGTGGAGACGTCAGCAGAGACCTACCCTTCACCTCAGCACGGGCACTGGGTGAAGGGACACAGAAGTGGCGTGATCCAGTGACTCACCCCCTGGAAATGCACCTGACCGCCAGCAGCACTCAGGTGTACAGCAACCCTGGGCTGCACAGGTAGAGCCCCACACCCACTGCTGGCAGCCTCCAGGCCCCCAGAACTGGAGACACACTCTGCGAAGATCCTTACAACACACTGTCAGCGCTGCACATCATCCTCTTTGCTTCAAGTGGATCTTCCTCCATCAGTTCCTCTGGCAATGATCCATGGGCTGCCTCTGTCCTTCTGTCCCAGCATGCACAGCCCTTCCACACCCCTTTTACATGTAACGAGTGGCAACTTCACCATCAGGGAAAAAATAATAAAGAAAAGCAAAATAATACCTTGCCAAATAAACACATTCAAGTGAGAACCCAGCATTCCATAATTCAGCTCTAAAGTATGCAGCATGTTGCAATAGAGCAAACAATCCATTCAATTTGTTAGCACAAGTCTCTTATAAGAGCTAATTTTCACAAGGCTTTCTTTACCCGTACAAATCCCCAAAAAGGCATTTCTCTGTCAGTGAAATCTTACAAATGTGTTTGAGATCAGTAAAAGTATTTAAATAGCCTTTATTTTTAATAGGTACCAGTGTAAAGATAAAGAAAATTGCCCCAGTAAGCAAAGTCCAGGTAGGATGCACACACACAGAGTTACTGACAACACATCAATGCTGTTAACTCCTGACCTCCCTCAAATTACCTCAAATTAATAGCAGCATTATGAGCATATCAGCCCTTGAAAAAGTGTGCAAGGGGGATGGGGCTCAGAAGAATGCCTCTGGCTTTGCAGAGTAAGAGGGGCTCCTCCTGGACCTCACAGCCACACATAGCATCAGGAGGAATCATTCTGGCAAAAAGCAATGGCAACACTGCAGTGCTCTTCAGCCCCACTGGAAGGCAGTTCCCTTGCTATTTCACACCAGAGATGAGGCAGAGGACTAATGCAATCACTCACTTGTTCCCAACTCCTTACATTGCCCTGAAATTGCTTTTCATCAGTCCTGTAGCATAATTGTCTCCAAGCTGTATCCCCAGCTGAAATGCAGCCACACTGTGCCACGTGCCCTGCACAGCCACCAGCCGGCCCTCCCTCTCCCACAGAGGCACCCCATGCACCATGCAAGCCCTCTCACTGGTGTGACAAAGGGAAGGATGGAGAAGGTCAAGTAGGACCTGACGTCCCAGGAGTCTCCCAAGACAGGAATGAGAAACTGGGGGATGGGAAATTGAGGAACGGAATTTTTTTTTTTTTAATATTGGTATTTGGAAATTGAACAAGTGCTCTCTGCTTTTTAATCCTCTCATCTCACAGGTTTTCAACCAATGATCTGTGACAACCCTTGCCCAACACATTTCCCAGGAGATAACTTAGGTAACGTAACAGATGAATACAGAAGGACATAACCTTCTGTGGCTGCAGACCATGCTCCACTCCAGCAGTGGCCTTCTCTCAAAGGCTGTGGGAGCCTCAAGGTCCATCATCCTCGACCACATAGAACTGAAGACACCCTCCCTGCAGGGCACCACTGCAGGGTGCAACACCCAGCAACTCCTACGAACCCCCTCCAGCCTTGCACACCCGAGCTTTTCCTACCCCTCCACCCCAAACAGGGGCTGGGGTCACATCACCGCAGGGCTCCAGATGTACCTGCAGTTCCTCACAAGCTGAGAAGCATGGGTCTTTCTCTGCTGCCTCAAATGGATGAGCAAGAGCTGTACCCACCACCAGCAAAAAATGCTTGGAAACATGACGGTTTGCTTGGGAAGCCAAGCCATTGTCAAATAAATGTCAAATACACATGCGAAAGGAGTTGGTGCCTGTCAGTGGTGCAATCATATCCCACAAGCACAACTGGAACATCAGGAAACTGGTACAGCCATGCAGAAGCAGAGGATACCCCATTCTGCTTCATCTGAAACAAGTTAGAACAAAACATCTCACTCTGAAGGAAAATCCCCTTCTGTAGACAAGCCACTTTTTAATAATAAGTGCTAAATGGACTATTCAAGCAGGTAATTAATGTTAATTAACATATGTCAGGCCATAAATTGGCTAAATGCACCTCATTTTCCAAGCTTAGTGTGTGGCAATGCTCGGGAAATTGTAACAGAACAGTCTGAGCTTATAGAAACACAAAGAAAGAGCAAATAAAAGGTTAAGTATAATCTTCACTTAACTCATGGTGTACTGACCCAGTAATACCAAAAACTGCATAACTAGGTGTATTACCTGAACACTTCATTTTGCTCCTGAACCGCTACACTACAGATGGATTATCAGCCCCAAGAAAAGCCACAAAAAACAAACAAAACAAAACAACAACAAAAAAAAAAAAACACCAAACAAAAAAAAAAAACCCCAACCTGCAGCTCCCTGAGCCCTGTGTTATCAGGCAGGCTTTTATCAGGATCCTTGCTACATGCTGTGGGACCTGGATGTGCCTCATGGCCCAATACCTGCAAGGCCTGTGGCCCATCTTCAGAGCTGACTTGGGAACCACAGGTTACCGTGGCAAGGGGAATGAAAACAGCGGCAGGAGGATGCTCAGAGCTTTCCATTCTCCAGAGAGAGTGCCTCAAAACGTGGAGGGCCTCCTGCCTTTAGAATAAATGAACATTGCCATTTTGTAACCCTGCCCTTGGGCACGTTTTCTGTGACAGAGATAGTAACAAGGGTTTTAAAAAAGTGGGAGAGAAACAAGAACATGCAGAGACTTCAGTCTAAGTACCAACTTGCATTTGGAAACACTTTCAGTTTCTCCCTTGGCAAGCAGCCACTACACCAAGACCCACTTTAATTGCATTGCAAATAAAGAACAATCCTCACAAAAGATTTTTCCATACTTCCACGCAAAATAGCTGGCTGCCAAAATCTAGCAGGGCACCTTTAGGAGGCTGCCACCTAGAGAAACGCTTTGGCTGTTTATCTTCAGTTTTCCCTTATCTCCAAGGCAATCCCCTTCGGCCTCCTTTTGAACCCAGCACACACGGTAATTTTCTGGGGTGGTTTCATACTTGTTCACCCCATCCACCCCAGACAAACTGGCTGAAAACAACCCAGCTGCTGCAGGGCGATGGGGGGCAGGGGGTGCTGCCCCAGTGCTGCCTGCCTTCTGCAAGGGACACCACCGACTCTGGGTTTTCTACTTTGTCCACCTCAGCACAAAGAGCTTTCACAAAACCATCCAGCTAACCCTAATCACTCGCCTTTCTAAATGCACCAGCACGTGCCCAGCCTCCCCTAATCTCCCAGGATTACAGCAAAGTAGTGTAGCACCACCAAAATGACACGCATACAAAATGGCCTCGCTTGTAAGACACCGCTCGCTTCACCAGGACAAAACCAGGCAGAGGATGGATGTCCCAGAGCAGCAGTGCCAGGACATCTCTCCTCCACGACCTGATAGTCTCAGATAGTGTTTGTTCAAGCCAATACAATACAACGGATATAAATGCCACTAAGGTGATTTAATTTTTGCTATCAGTAACTGCGTACTTTCAAACATGCAGGTAAGTGTAAAAGCCAACCTCTGACTCTCAAGCTTCCTATTTTATATATGCTCAAATATTGACATTAATAAACCTATTACAAACAATGTCAATGTTGCATGACTGTTTTAGGTAACCTTCTGTCTCTGAAGAACTGAGGAAGGTTGATTCCGGTATTTATCGTGCAGCTCTACATGACAGCAATACTATCCAGCACCATGGACTGGAGGTTTCCCATTCACATCAAAAGTTAAGTCTACCAGAGCCTGTGACTCTTTGCAGCTGATGGCATTCACCAAGGCAATGTGTTTATGTCTGCATTTAACAAGTCCTTCGGCAGAGGTGCTCCTCACTGTCACACTGTGCATCAAACAATGTCAATGATTCTGGGTGAGCTACTCGGTCTCTCTCTTACTGCTCTAATAGCTGTCACCTGCATGCACACGCTGGGAAAAAGTGAGATCTTTGATGTACATTACAAATTTAAAATAATAATGTGCACTAATATTTACATATGGTTTCTACTGAAAAGTTTAAAAAGTCATTTGTTACTGTGATACTCATGTGTACTCCTCTTTGATGCAAGAAGCTTGTTATCTAGCGGTTTCAACCGCTGGAACCACACATCTCTCTACATTGCTCAGCACAAAAGTCACTTACAGATGTTACTGAGTATTTTGTTAAAGCACAACATAGTAAGGCTTTGATCAGGTAAGATGCTTAAGCAGTAAGTTTAAGCACAAAAGTAATCCCAGTGAAGTCCCAAGGATCCATTCACGTGCTTAAACCTGTGCTCTCTTTAGTAGATCAAAACTTTCAATAATTGGGCTACAGTTTTTAACCCAAACTCCTCTGTAGAGATGAACAAGGCAGCTCAAAAATATATTTTAAAAAAATAAAGTAAGACTATAATAGAAGAGTGGAAAAAATATTCTTGTTTGCAGTTAACTGAGAAACAGAACCTTTAAACAAAACAAAAAAAAATAAAGACAGCAGAAGAAAAAAAAAAACAACTGATGCACATTTGTTTTACGTTGCTGCTCCTGAGAAAGACACTGTGTGCCACACTGAGAAAGGAGAAATAGGAACAGAGACTGGTGTTGCTTCCTTCTCACATCCTTCGCAAAATGATGATAAAAAAGTCAGACACATCTCGTGTATCAGCATCTGGCTAACAGATTTAGACATCTGTCTACATTGCTGGTAAATTTCTCAAGCCTTTTCAAGTCTCAATAATTAGAGAAGAGACTCATGAATTTGCCACACTGAAGGGACTGCAGCCCTTTGGTACATACTGCCCAACAAAACATGGTGAGGAATGAGAGAATGTCCACGCACGAAGTTTACAAAAATCTCCCCTTCAAAGTTAATATCCCAGGCACTAGTGTTTATCTTTCATGGGGAAGATGTATGCAACAGGTGTAAAACAAAATAGCTTCTGATATGAAAAACAAATCAAAGCCAATGAGCTGCACTGAAATTTGGGAATTGCTGGTATCTGTGTATAAAGGATAAGATTCATAGTCTTGCCATATCGCTTGACAAAGAGGAAAATAGTCCCCCTAGTGTACTCTTCATGTAGAAAAGTCTGTTTCACAAGATAGTGCTACAAGAAATTACAAAATAACATTCCAGGAAGAGATATGGAATTATTTAACCTATAGTGAAACCAGGCACCTCTACTATACACATGGACACAACGGTGTCTCAGGTTTCTGTTTCAGCATTATTAAGTGGAGTGCTGCACCCTAAGTATTTGGCAGGTAAAATTTGTTTTTTAAGTCAGTTTTGTGACTGCAGGGTATCGATAGGGTAATAGATAAATGAATTTGGAAAGGCAGATTGAGATGGTCATGGAGGAGCTCTGTTGAAGTAAGCACCTGGAAAGTGATAGTTGTATTACTGCATTTCACAAGGGTGAAACCAGCTCACCCTCAGATCTTTTCCCCACTCCAGTGTTCATAAATATAAATACTGACCCTCCCTAAGTATTCAAGACAGAAGCAGATATTGAAACGTGTATCAAAACCCTCCACAGTGGTTTGGAAGCGTATGGAATTCTATCAAACCAGGCTGCCCTTGGTACACAATGGTGTCCAGAGCATGCCAGCTCTACAGCGATGCAGCATAAACTACTGCCCTAGTAGCTGTCAGGCACTATTAGGTAAACCAATGTCCCACTGGGGCCACGGGGAGGGGTGAGCAAAGAAGATTGTTGGGGGGGTGTATTGGGCAAACCTTATCTGAACTAGCGGAAACGTAATATATGCCTTCATAACCACATCTAAAATATTCACTTCTGCTTTAATGCCCTAGGCAGGAAAAAAAAAAAGTGATAGTTGTAACTTTCATTTACAGCTCTTAAAATAATTGTTTTGAGGAATATAATCCCAATTATGTTTACAGATTATGGCATTCAGCACATCTCACTGAAAACAATATTAATATTTCATATATAATAACATGTAAGATAATAAGACCAAGTTCTCTTCTCCCCTTTGTTTAAAATAAGTTTTCCCACTCATTGCCAGAGCAGAATATCAGTAAATGGGCTTGCTGCCTTCAACAACGAACTTAGCTGTGTAAAAATATTCTAAATTAAGAAAAAAAGAAAAAAAAAAGCCTTTTAATACAGAACTATCTTCTGTTCATTTAAAGTCTCAGTGTAACTAGCAACCTGAAAAGTTTAATGGGAGAAGCTGACATTGGTCAATGAAAAGCTATATCCATCACCTGTGAGGGAAACAGAGATGATAATAACATATAATGTGTTTTAGCATCAGGAGACGAACATGAAGTCTCCATTTAAAAGTGTTGCCTCTGCACAAAGGGATCTATGTTCCAGCCAAGAAACTGAAATAGTCCTCTTCTGAACGTATATGCATACTTTAAAAGATACTCTAGCTCTGCCAAGGAATTAAATTTTGCAGTTTTGGATGCCTGGTAAATTATTAGCTCCTCACCTTCCCTTTGCCCCTTCCAGTATGACCCTACCACCCACGCACAACTGCACCCACCGTTAACACGATCCAGCACCTCAGTCTAACTTCCAGAAACAGTTCGCAGTCATTAGAGGCAGAATTTTCTGCTACCAGTGTGCTTGCATCTCCTGAGAAAGGTCATCCTAAAGGCTTGTGAGAAACTTCTGAACTAAATTATATCAGAAAAATCTCAAGGGATCCAAGTTTTTAACATTTTAATTAGCTCCAAGTATCAGTTAATGCTGCTTAGCAAAGGAATCAATATCAAATTAACAGTATAAATTGTCAGAAAAATTGTGACTGTATTAAGGATATTAATCAATATAAGCACTTCACATTATGGCCCAGATCCTGCTTCTGCTTAAGTGAAAGGGAGTTTTGCCACCAAATTCAGAAAAAACAGTGTCAGCCCCATTGTTCAATGTCTCCGTTTGAATTGGGTATCAAAAATTTACTGAAAATTCAAAAGTACCAGATAAAAAGGCTGGATTTGTCATAGCAGCTGACATCTAACGCCACTGCTTCTGTGTGAAACCAAACAACTTACGAAGGCACGGGTTGTCATTGGAAGATATAACCCTTTATCACACTCCATGTTGCACTTGTAAAGTTAGATCAAAATCCAACACCTAATAACAGACGCAAAAGCTGCAAAAAGGATCTGTGTTTTTAAAAGCCTTGTCTTGAGCCAGCTACGCCACCAAGAAACTGTGTTTATATTTTCTCCAGCCTGAGACAAGTCTGTCAATGAAATGCTTCCTTCACTGTGCTTCACTTGGAAGGTAAAAATCATACAGCTTCACTTTAATTTCTAAAAGCAAGTCCTACTCAGACACCGAATTCAAGACAGGGCTGCTAGCACAGAACCTGCCTGAAATGTTTCATCTACACAGTATTTCTGACCAATTTGTATACTGTAAGTTATCACCTGATCCAAAGCTAGAGTGATTCAAAATTGATTTCTCTGTAAAACAACAGAACTTCCTGGCAAATGTGCCTTCAGCCATCCATTCAAAAACTCAGTGTCAGAGGCTGCCAGTATCGGCCCTCAGCAGCAACTGAACCATACCGGGATTTCCTTCTGCAAACAGTATCGACATCAAGCAGCACCTGCATTTATGTATAGCTGCAAGTACGTGACATCTCACCGTCCAACAGACACTAGTAGATGGACATGGAAAAGCAGGAGAAAAAAAAAACAGTTCTGGAAATCACTTTAATGTGCTTTACATGCAGCACCAGCTTCTGCTAGGCCTTACTAGACTTTGTCTTGAGGGTAAAACCCTGCCTGCCTGCAACGTGCTTTTGCACGCGCAGAGTAAACAAGCCACAAAAACAGATTTTTTTTTTTTTCCTCACTTATTAAAACGGTAGTAATCTTAGCTGCTCACTGTCGCAGTGCTGGACAGAAAATGGGCTATCAGTAGACAGTGCCCTGCAGGATTCACAAACCAAGCATGCCCGTGGCTGAACAGCCAATAACTCCATGCTTTGATTAACTTTATGAAGAAATGTCAAGACCCGAATTTCCCTCTATTGCCTTTGAGGAACGCGTGGGGAAACCACTGGGGTTTTTCTTGACAAAAATAACACAGTCGTTTTGTATTTGAGCTTTGAGACTCAGACTGCCCATGCATAAAAGAAACTCTGCTTATTTCCAGTATGAGTTACACCAAAGATAACTATAACTTTAAAAAAAAAAAAAAGGGACAACAAAACCCACTCACATTAAAAATATTTTTTTCCTCTCTCTTTCTCCTTCCTTGCTTATGTACTTGAGCACCAGAGAAACCAGCTCCGCTCCAGCGTCTCCCCAGCTCCCTGAGTCAGGAGCCCTCACTGCTTGCACATAGCAACAGGAAAGAGGCAAAACTTTTCTTACCCCCTCCCTTAAAAAAAAGCAAAGGCGACAGGGCGACCACCACCAGCAGGGCCAGCACCAGCGCCCGGCCGGCTGCCGTCGGGGACAGCCGCCGACACCCCGCTCCGCTCCGCATCCTCCGCGGGCAGCTCGCCCGTCGGGGCGGCGCGGCGACTCCGCCGCGGCCCCGGGATCCCGCCTCACCTTCCAGCCGGCCGAGCTGTTGCTGTCGCCCTTGTCCTTGAAGTAGGGCACGCAGCGGACCATCCAGTCGTAGATCTGGGAGAGGGTGAGGCGCTTCTCCGGGGAGCTCTCGATGGCACGGGTGATGAGGTCGGCGTAGGAGAGGTTGCCCCACGCGTTGCGCCGCGACGAGCACTTCCTCGGTGCCGCCGCCGGGCCCCCGCTCAGCCCCCCGCCGCCCGCCGCCGCCGCTCCCCCCGGCGAGAGGCTCGGCCCCTCCGGGCCGCCT
>VYXB01001355.1:282478-374167 GCA_013397135.1 Pachyramphus minor
ACACCACTAGTGACTGGCTGCCAGCTGGATGCAGCCCCGTTCACCAGCACTCTCTGGGCCCGGCCCTCCAGCCAGTTCCTAACCCAGCACAGAGTGCACTTGTCCAAGCCATGGGCTGCCAGCTTTTTCAGGAGTATATTATGGGAGACAGTGTCAAAGGCTTTGCTGAAGTCCAGATAGACCACATCTACAGCTTTCCCCACATGCCCCAGGCAGGTCAGCTGATCACAAAAGAGATCAGGTTGGTCAGACAGGACCTGCCCCTCCTAAACCTGTGCTGGCTGGGTCTGATCCCTTGTCCATCCTGTAGGTGATTGCACTTAGGATGATCTGCTCCATAACCTTGCCAGGCACTGAGGTCAGGCTGATGGCCCCTCAGTTAATCTGCTTTTACATGCATATCCTGCTGCTAAATGTGGGTAAAATACGCAGCTAGTCCCTTTACTCTCTCTCCTTTCAGCTTGTTGATCACAGGATTCAGTCATATGCATGGTAATGTGTAACTGAAAGGTGTTGGCTCTGCCCAGCTGGCTTAGATCTCACCTTTAAGCCTGTACTCAAAAAGACCTACCTATTCTGAGCAGCATGGGAAGCTCTCCAGGGCCCAGAATATGAAAATTAATCAATTCTTGTAGAAATGTTTCTGTAATGGAATCCAGCCAAGAGACATGATGAATGTGAAGCTGTTTTCTAGGACATTCAGTTTCATTTAATTTTGTCATGCCCATAGAACTTTTCAGCAAACGTCTATGTCCTTCCATCATGCATCCTTTTGTGATGTGGTTACCCTGGCAATCCAGGTGATTTTCCAGAAAAGTCAGCTCCGTCAAAGTTCATTGACTTCCTACATTAAAGGCCTTCAGTAGACTTCAGCATCCATTGACTGCAAGTTCTTTCATGGACTTGGACTGTTATGAGAGGAGATCTGCAGAGAGGGTTATGCTCTAGCATGCTTGATTGGAGCTGATTTTTTTTTTCTTGTCTCTTCTTCACTGTGGATGGACCAATAATCTTTCTTGTTTCTTGAAACAGTGTGGTAATTTTCCTACATATCATCAGACTTCTGTTCCAGCAGGTTCTCTGTAGGAGTGAAGTTTCCCAGAAGAAGTCTCCTCTTATGTACCTCCCTTCAATGTGTTTGTACAATAGTTTGACTTAAAAAAATCTCAACATAATTTCTTCCTCTAGGCAAGCCACAGAGGGACCAATGTCTAACAAGTTTGTCTATATTTTCTCCTTGAACTTAGCCATTTTTTAGAGCTTGAGGATTAAGAAATACAGCCTGAAAGGTACTTAAGTGTGCAACAACACTGAGAATTGAAATGCCTGACTCACTGAATGCCATGTGGGGTGCTTGCACTCTGTGTTGGGAGAGCTTGGTCCCTCAGAAGAACAGAACCTGCCTGCACCAGTCAACAGAGGGTATGAGGTTGGAAGGGGAAGTCACACAGGGAAGACCAAGCAGACAGCTGCTCCTGTGAGAAAAACAAACAACTTAAAAAATCCCAAATCAAAACAAAAAAAACCCCCATGAAATTTTAAACAGAGGTTGTCCCGTCCCCTCTAGTACCTTCTAGCTTCCTTGCTCATATTTTTGGAGAGGATATAGCCTGCACAGTCTCCTCAGGATACTGGCAGTGGAGAGGATTGCTGCAAGCTGAACTCTGTGGGAGAAGGAGAAGTGGAGAGACTGATGATGAAGGGGTAGCAGAACAGGACTAGGGAGCTTCTTGAAGCTCTTGGGCATAGTAAGCCCAAGCAAGTGCCATCTCTTTTTATACAGGCATAGTCATGGGGTTTTCTTTGAGGAGTCCAGCATAAGCCAAATCCTACCAGTGCTCTTTCATGATTTTTTTGAGAACAGTGTCAGGATCCCAGCAGATGAAGACCACGTTAAGAAAATTCCTTCACTAAGATACAGAGAGCAACTTGTCAACACAGCTGGCCTTAAATGTGGGAAATTCACAGCTGCGTCTGAAGTTGTGTGAGTCTCCCTTTCTCATAATGGGAGTTATGTGAGTCTCTCTTCTCACAAGACCACTTGTATGTGCAGTGAGCATCCCAGAATTACTTAAAATCCCAGGCATGAATGGCGCTACCAGCTCCACTTGCCAAAAAAGCTCCCACATCGATGGGCATCAATGACCCCCACCAAGAACTTCTGTACCCCAAGGTGGAGACAGCCTTCCATCACCCAGGCAACATGATGCCAAAATGTGCTAAGAAGGATGGGTTGGAGACAAGGATCCAGGCATTGATATGCCTGTCTGAGAAGTCACAAGGTAGCCATGCAAAAGCCCTGGGCTTTTCAAAAGGTTTTTGGGGCTTGCCTGTGGCTTTGCTGAGGAGCACACATGCCCTGTACCCTGCACCAAGGGGTCCTGCATAATGCTGTGGCCAGGAGGATTCAGCTTGAGCCATTGCAAGGCAGCATCTGGCCATGAGGGGAAGGATCAAGCAACATAAAGTATTGTATTTAGCTGTATATAAAGCAGTGCCATTTCAAGGATGCCCTCACTTCCCAAAGTCAAGTTATAATTGACAGGTTGTGTATTAAAAACATAAATCTGTAGTATGGTGAATGTTCGGTCATCCCTGTCCTGCAGAGGGCTCTTCTCCCCACAGCCCCTCAAAATCCCTCTCCCCCATTTTTCTGTTTGCCCTGCCTGACACAGGACACAGGTGTCCCCAGGGTGCTGTATCCAAGGCCAGGAGTGGGGGTGTTTGGAGTCTCTGTTTTGTTTTGTTTTTTTTTGTTTTTTTTTTTTTTTTTAAGCATTTCACAGAATCACAGAATAGGGTTGGAAGGGACCTCTGAATATCATCCAACCCTGACTGTTCTGCCAAGGGAGGGTCACCTGGAGCAAGTGACACAGGAATTCATCCAGGTGGGTTTTGAATGCCTCCAGAGGGGAGACTCCACGACCTCCCTGGGCAGCCTGTTCGAGTGCTCTGCCACCTTCGATGTAAAGAATTTCGTCTTCATGTTGAGATGAAACTTCCTGTGTTTTAGTTTATGGTTCGATGTAAAGAATTTCGTCTTCATGTTGAGATGAAACTTCCTGTGTTTTAGTTTATGGACACTGCTCCTCGTCCTGTCCCTGGGCATCACTGAAAAGCATCTGGCACCGTCAACTTGGCACCCGCCTCTGAGATGCTTATACGCATTAATGAGGTCCCCTCTCAGTCTTCTCTTCTCTAGGCTAAACTCTCTGAAAGGAATCTCAGCCCAGACTAGCACGGTGTATTTCTTTGACTTTGGTCTCAGCCTGACGGTGACAGTCTGGCGCCTATTTTACCTATTTCTTTCCAGACCGGCCGCTGGAGGCGCGGCCGCCCCGCCCCGCCCGCCGGAGGCCCGGCCGCGGTGCGCGCCCGCCATCTTGTGGGCTCTGCCCGCCTTGCAGGCCGCCCTGGCAGCCCGGCGCCGTCCGCGCTCGGGGTGGTAACGCGAGTTTTCCAAAGCAGTTGTAGACTATGAAAGATATATGGCACTGGAACAGGTTGCCCAGAGAAGTTGTGGATGCTCTCCATCCCTGGAAGTGTTCAAGGCCGGGTTGAATGGGGCTCTGAGCAACCTGGTCTGGTGGGAGGTGTCCCTGGCCATAGCAGGGGGATTGGAACGAGATGGTCTTTAAGGTGCCTTCCAACCCAAACCACCTTATGATTCTGTGATTCTATGATTTTACAAACTAGGGTAGGAGAAAGCTGGAGGCACCGTCCTGGAGCAGGCAGTCCCTTTTATGACTGGGAAATGGCTGACCACAGAGAGAGCGGATGTGTTTCCAGAGCCACAGCAGGTGCAACGCTTGGGGCCGGGAGCTGTCCTGGTGAGTCCTTCCATTATCCATTATCCATTATCCTAAGGTCAGATATCCCCACAAGTCTAGGACATTACAGCCCCAACCTGCTCATTTTTTACCCTTGGAGAGGCCAGCATATGCATGCTTTAGGGGAGACAAGCAAAGAATGGGGGAATGCATTTTGACTGGAAGTGGCCACCAAATTGCAAAAACAGTGAGTGTGGTTTATGAGCAATTGCCTGCTTGGCACAGCTACAGCACCCTGCTGCAGAGAGAGTGATGCAAGTGCTTGAACGCTGGCGTAGGAGAGGGTGAGGAAAAAAATTTTCTCTTCCCTGAGGGAAGAGGAGAAATCCCAACACATGGTGGAGCTAGATGATGGCATATGATGCACCCAAGTACAAAAATATTCCTACAAAACAGGATTAATGACTTACTTTGCCTTTTAAGTCAGCCTTTCATGCTAATTTACTTTTTATTCTGCCTTAGCCCAGACTCTGCATTTTTCCTGGATTATGGAACAGCGGTGCCTCAAGTCACTTAAAATACAGCATTGAACTTGTTTGTTGCCACCTGTGGTAAATGCACCAATGTTAGAGGAGAGGAAGCCACAAATCCTGACAGCATGTCTAGCCTTTCCCTTCCTCAGGAGCATCTCAGCCCAAGTGAAACAGTAAAGTCTCCCAGGACCTGTGGCACAACATCGGTGGCATTGTGCATCCCCCTTGTGTGACTGTGGGAGATCTGGAAAGTAAAGGTAATAAGAAGATGGGAGCTTCTGCCTGTTTTAAGCCAAGAAATGGAAAGCTATTCTGAAACTCACTTTCCCCTGCTTTTACCTTCTGCTGCTTTTACCTTCTGCTTACTGTGTTATATGCAACCAAAAAAATTCAATCATCTTTGTGTTTAAAAGACAGGAGGCGCTAAAGCCCAATTCCTCCATTGTAGGGACCCACCTTCCACTCTAGCCAGTTACCCAATTACATCAAAGAATTTCAACCCAAGGGCTGAGACTTTTCAAGGTCATTTCTCACACGGGATGTAGGCAGGAGCTTGTGGCATTAATGGCTCAATGACTTCAGCTCTAAATGAGCTGGCAAAGGTGTTCTCAGCCCAGCAACTTTTTCTATTTTTTTTTTCCAGCTGTAGCAGTTGATCAGAGAAGCAGGTCATATAGAATCATAGAATACCTTGAGTTGGAAGGGACCCACAAGGACCATCCAATTCCAACTCCTGGCCCTGTACGGGACCATCCCAAGGATCACATCATGTGCCTGAGAGCATTGTCCAAACACTTCTTGGACTAAGAAAGGCTTGGTGCTGTGACTACTTCCCTAGGGAGCCTGTTCCAGTGCCCAATCACCCCCTGGGTGAAGATCCTGTTTCTAATATCCAACCTAAAGCTCCCCTGACACAACTTCAGGCCATTCCCTTGGGTCCTGTCACTGGTCACCACAGAGATCAGTGCCTTCCTCTCCTCTTCTGTCACGAGGAAGTTGTAGACTGAAATGAGGTCTCCCCTNACTGCAATGAGGTCTCCCCTCAGTCTCCTCCAGGCTGAACAGACCACATGACCTCAGCCACTTTTCATACAGCTTCCCCTCAAGGCCCTTCATCATTTTTGTTGTCCTGCTTTGGATGCTTTCTAATAATTATCTAACTTTTTTTATTTTGTGGTGCCCAAAACGGCACACGATACTCAAGGTGAGGCTGCACTAGTGCAGAGCAGAGTGGGACAATATCCTCCCCCAACGGGCTGGCCATGTTTTCCTGATGTCCCCCAGGACAGGGTTGGCCCTCCTGGCTACCGGGCACTGCTGACTCATATTCAACTTGCCACCAACCAGGACCCCAGGTCCCTTTCTGTGTCACTGCTTTCCAGTGTCTGTACGAACATCCAGGGTTGCCCCGTCCCGGGTGCAGAATCCAGCACTTGTTGAACTTCATATGGTTGGTGATTGCCCAGCTAATTAGATTGCCGAGATCTAATTTGTCGAGGTCTCTCTGCGGGGCCTCCCTGCCATCCAGGGAGTCAACAGCTCCTCCCTATTTACTATCATCAGCAAACTTGCTTAGTATCCCTTCCAGTCCTGCTTCCAAGTCATTTATGAAGATGTTGAAGAGCACAGGGCCTAAAGATGGAGCCCTGTGGAACCCCACTAGTGACAGGTCACCAGCCTGATGTTACCCCATCCACTATTACCCTCTGTGCTTGATGCAATTGCNGCACCTCTGGGGCACTGGGTAAGGCTGTTAATTATTAAGGTCAACCTTAGCAGACAGGTCTGATGTTACCCCATCCACCCTCTGTGTTCAACCTGTGAGTCAATTGCTCACCCACCACATGATGTGTTTATCCAGCTGTGGGCTGCACATTTTGTCCAGAAGAGACAGTATTGACAGCTTTGCTGAAGTCCAAAAAGATTACATTACCTGGCTTCCCTTGGTTAGCTAGATGTGTTACCTTGTAAAAAGAAGTTTGTGGGTTACCATGTAAAAAGCAGGACTTTCCCCTCATGAAGCCATGACTGGTGAGCTGGTGCTTTACCAGATTGTGCTCTCCTTGCAAACCTTGTTCGTCTTCCACACCAAGTCATTTATGACACTTAACCTTTGATTCATCATCCCTACCTTGTTTTGTAAAACTAAGTTAAATAAACCCTGGACCAAACAGAGAAGAACTGCAGGGCTGCCTGGATGCTACAGAGTGGATGTGGGTGGTTAAACAGGAGGTGGCTGGACATCGAGCCTGTGAGTTTCACATAAGGAGAACCTGAGGTGGAGGAGTGGGGCTGGGGGAAGAGGAATGGAGGGTACCCAAGCACTGTCAACCAAGGTCAAGCAAAGGAATGGCAGGCAGTCACTATTCAGAGAGGGGACACTAGTTCTCAGGCTGAACAGGAAAAGGCAATCTGGCAAGGACAAGGACACGGCTTTGTAGTGGTTCAGGGGACCCCTGGAAAGACTGTGAAATGAGAACAATCAATTAACAAGCTGTTGTGTCTTCAGAAAAGCCATTATAGACATACTGATGTAATGAGCACATCTGATGCACAGAAGCTATTTAACCTTCAGCCTTGTGCCTTATAAAGCACCTCTGGGGCACTGGGTAAGGCTGTTAATTATTAAGGTCAACCTTAGCAGACAGAGGTGTCCTGAAGTATGGGTTGCTGTGATACACTCAGATAATTTCTCCATTATGTCAATAACTAATTTCCTGAATTGTTCAAGAATTGACAGATTAGCATCCATTAGCCAAGCCTTAACTCATGGCTCTGGGAGCAGTTACAGGCCACAAGGACCTCAAAACCCATTCACAGCTCCTTGAGTACATATAACATATACACACACATATACATAGACACTACTGCACCAGCTTGGCAAAACAAATAGCCAATGCATATAGAAAGCCTGGGCAGGCAGTGACAGGCATTGGCTGGAGCAGATGTCTTGATGTTTGAGCAGTCTTCAGGTGCCCTGAGAGCAGAGGATGAAATCACTCTGACTTTTAAAGAACTGTGTATTGAGGGATTTTAAATGAACAGAATCACAATCAGACCAAAATACCAATTCTATTTACTACCAAAAGGGCTTTTTTTTTCCTAAAAGAAAAAAAAATTAAAAATCCATACAGCAAACATTTCATGGATTTGATAAACTGAGACTTGTTATGTCATTCACCCTTATGCTGCACGACAAATTTCATTGATTTTATTAATGCAGGCCATATAATTTTTTGTACTTTAATGAGAACATTTTTTTCCAAGCACAGCCTATGAAGAACCAGTATATTTGGAAACTGCAATATAGGTTGGTAGGAAATTCCATTGACTTTATTGTTTTGCCCCAAAGCCCAGCACGACTGGAAAAGCAGCTATCCTAAGTGGAAGCTGCCTGAGCTGGCACACCAATTGCACTGAACTTACGGAGAAGGGAAATGGCTGTGTTACTGTGTCACAGCATTAGATGTGTCTGAGCTTACCTGCCTGAGACTGCTGGCTGACTGCCTGGAGTTAAATCAAAGAAGGCTGAGGAGAGACAGGAGAGAGGAGGAAATGAAACAATAATGGTGATAAAGCCTAATAATACCAACGGTCCTTCAGGGGATCAGTGGGGAGCGAGGCACGGGAATAACTGCTGCCAGCCTGCTGCCAGAAGTGTGACAAGCTGTTTTACCCAGGCCAGTAATGAACACAAAAAGATAATAAACCCTCCCCCAGCAAAGATGAAAGGATGGGGGAGTGGGAGTAGGGAAAGGAGGTGAGAGCAGCCCCTTAGGGAGAAACACTACTGGAGTTGCAGCTGCTCCTGGGTGAGCAGCCAAAGCTGTGGGGACCAATGGGCTGCAGGATGGGATTTCATGGGCTTGTCTAAGCTGCTGGAGAGGTGAAGAAGAAGCACCAACACCTCCCTCAGGCTTAGCCCTGTCTCCTGGTTTGTGGCGGGCTTTTGGGTGTACTGCCAGGTCTTCTGCCCCAGAGGGACAGTTTCATCTGTCCATCACAGGCTGTTGGGAGGGGATGGATTGTCAGTCAATGTTCAAAGATAGCAGTCCTGTTCATACACCAACACAGCAGGTAGGGTGGGTGAGACAAAATGGGGGTGCCAGCCCAGTCAGAGGGAGCTGAATGTGGCAGCAGCCCACATCTGGGCTTGTGCCCTGGGAGAAATGGCAAAGCTGGAGTGGGGAGGGACACTTCTCCCTCACCTGGAATAATGTCAGGCTATTTTTTCCCCCACAGGCATCCTTTATTAGACCGTTTGCTACCATCTATTCCCACAAACTTCATCTTACCTGTGTCCTTAGGCTGCTCACTGAGGTACCTGTGAGCTGGGGGCAAGTGGCTGTGGGAGAGGTCACAGGGGGAGAACAAGCCCAGATGCACCACACTGGAGCCGTCTGCCCACTGAAACTGGCCAGCCGGCTGTGACTGAAATCTGATTTTCCTGGTGCATTCCATGGACATTTTAATCAGCATTTCCTACAATCTACTTGGCAAAGAGGCTCAATTGGCAGCTGTTTGACTGAATGGGCTTTGCACCCAGTCTAACCTTCTCCATTCGCAATTTCCAGTGCTGGAAAACCTCTCTGTCTCACTCTCAGAAGTTTCTATAGCAATCATGGCCATCCCAGCGAAGCACTGAGAATGGCAGCCCATTCAGATTGTAATTTTGCTGGACGGTAATTGCTCCTCTCTCCCCTGGCCTCTGAAATGTTACTTTTTGGGAAGTATGAACTGCAACTGGACAGTACCAGTCCTCTGCCTGTGTTTTCAGTGAACTTCACTCCCCCTGCCCCCCAAGGAACTTTGTTAGGTGTTTGCAGCACATTTGAACCTCAATTAACAGGGGAGCGTTGTTGGGCATATCATACCTCAGCTACAAGACAGACCTGATGTGAGCAATGCTCTTAACAAGCCTGCAGGAACAAACTTCATCACTCAACGTGTCATTATGACCTGAACATTATCCATCACTGTAGGTAGAAAAAGTTACACAAGTGTGTTTGGCTTTGCAAATTTTAAAAGACTGGAGGATTCAAAGAAGGCTTTTCTCATCATGTCAGTGAGCTTGCTTTCCCTGGTTCAGTTGACTTCAGCTTAAAAAATCACTCAGTCTTTTCATGCTTCATCTTTCAGTGGCTGTGATTGTGTTTAATTACTGTGACACCAAAGAACCACGTGCTAAAAATATATCGAGTAACAGAACTAAAGGTTTTGCTTCTTGCAATAAGAGGATGTGGTAGAATTATACCACAGCTTGTGAAGGAATCAATTAACCACTTCTTAAGCTCTTCTAGTAATCTTTCCCTATACTTTTTTGGCTATTGTTGCCTGCTAAAAAAAAATGAGCTTACAGCTGAGTAAGGGGAATTGTGGATAAGTGTTTGCAATTTGGCTTTGGACTGACACAGTGTGGATTGCACTCAGAGAATTTGAAGTCTTTGCACTGGCAGCAGTACTCAAATCTGGGAATATAGGATTCGCATTGGAAAGAGTGGATTTTTATAACGATTTAAATGAACAATTTCAGCTAGAGAGTGGATTAGCAGAGCCAACTAAACCCTTCACCCTGACAAAGAACTGGCGAGAGGACTATAGAAACACATCCAAAATTTTACCAACATGAATGCAGAGTAATAGGTCAGTGAGAAGCATTTCTGTGTTTTAATAGCTCTCTTAGAATTCAATTCAATTTAAAACAAAAGTTGTTTTACAAATACATGGAGAATGCAGAAGGCTGGAGAGGGAGCAAGTGGCCCGCATCTTCCATCTGCTCCATCCTCCCTCTACTCTTGCTCTAGGGACTCCTGTTGCAAGTCCTCCCTCTCAGTAGACAGGACGGCAAAAGCAGGCAGTGCCCCAGCCCAAGGGTCAGAAATGTCTCCCATTCTGCAGGGACATGGAGGCACCCCCAGGCCCCACACACTGTATTTCACATGTGCCAGAGCTCCCGAGGCCCAAAGTTAAGCAGCAGGAAACTCCAGGCCCAGGGGTCTCAGGGAAGCTGAGGCATGCAAACCTGTGCTCCTGCATCAGAAATGAGGCTACAGAACAAAAGAAAAATATTAAGTATCCCAGGCTGAGCAGCAATCTTCACTGACAAGACATGGACACACTGGGGATTGCTTATCTCTGAGAAGAAATGGATCGGTGGGATACAAGGGAACATCCACTGGACATACAAAGCTGCAAGGGCAGATTGGCTGCAACTGTTCATGAGGTATTTCAGACGAAGCAGCAAAGCAAAGGGATTTTTCTTTTTAAGCAAAATTTCTAATTAGACCCTGATGGTTCACTGCTCTGGGATGTTTGACGAAAAAACAAAAGCATCCTAAATTGGTCTGGAGAAGGGTCCAATGTTTACGTGAGTGACATGGCATGCAACCATTGGTAAGGGTACAGCCTTTTCCTTCACACACCTGTGTGAATCTGTAATGGAATAGTAAGACATTTTCTGGATGCTCTCCTGAAACACTTGATACTGCACTACTGCAAGCAACACAGTGGAACAGGTTGGTCACAGCTTGATATTCGCAACACAGTGGAACAGGTTGGTCACAGCTTGATATTCAATATGACAATCTCCCTCTTCAAGAAATGGGAAGATTGAATGTTTCCAGTAGAAGGTATAGAAATAGCCCTAAAACTTAACCCCTCCTAAAACATTTTAAACCACTGGTTTCTCAAGCCTGAACTGTAAGACACTGCTGGCCATCTGTCAGCAAGAACCATCTGACCGTCTGCCACTGACATCCATTGAGTAGTGCCATGCTGCAGCCTTGCTCTCCCACTCTCAACACCTAGAGGTGCTGCTTGAGGGTACCTACGCTGGGGAGCCCTTCCAGCCCCTGGGGCATCTCTGCTTGCCTCCATGTTAACTAACTGCTTCCCAGGGGCAATTTTCCGAGCTGCACAAAATCTATTACAACTAACCACAGAACTGACAGCAAAAGCAGATCTTGAACAGTAAGAATCCCAGATTAACAGGAAAAAAGGAGCACTTTAATTGTGGGTTGCACACAGGTAGATCATCTCACTCTCAAGTTGCTGGAAAACTCAGAGAAGTAGAAAAAATGGGTTCTAAGCCCAAAAATTAGGGCTGCTGGCAGCAGTAACTGAGGCAGACAAGTCTAGACTACTTCTGGAGGAAGATCTTTCTGACAAGCTCTGGATATACCCACCAAAAGCTGAGCCATGTGTAGGGCAATAGCCTACAGTGCTACAGCTTGTACAGGCAACCGGAGTGCCCAGACACTGGCAGTGCTGCCAGCCTGGGTTTGCCCCCTGAATACAGAGATTTAACAGAAAACATCACACCAAGTAATGATGATCAGGGGCTGGAGCACCTCTCCTCTGTAGACAGGCTGAGAGAGCGGCGGATCTTCAGCCTGGAGAAGAGAAGATTCCAGAGAGACCTTATAGCAGCCTTCCAGGACCTAAAGAGGGCTGCAAGAGAGCTGGGGAGAGACTTTTCACAAGGGCAGGTAGTGACAAGACAAGGGGGAATGAATTTAAACTAAAAGAGGGTGGGTTTAGAATGAGTATTAGAAAGAAATTTTTTACTGTGAAGGTGGTGAGGCAGTGGGACAGGTTGCCCAGAGGAGCTGTGGATACCCCATCCCTGGCAGTGTTCCTGGACAAGTGGGGTGGGGCTTTTCAAATCCAGGCTGGATAAGGCCTTGAGCAACCTGGTCTAACAGGATAGACCCTGCCCATGGCAGGAGTTGGCACTAGATGATCTTGAAGGTTCCTTCCAACCCCTTAACATTCTACGATTCTAATTAACAGTGTGTCTGCCTATCCAGAACACATACTGAAAAGCAGCGTGAAATGTTTATAAAATCTGGATTTATTATTTTTTTCATTTACAACATAAGTTATTCTCAAATAACAGGATTTGACAGCGTTCAGTTTGTTATATATTAGATTCAAAATTACATATTTTTTTAAAAAAGCTCCATATACAAGGAAAATCCAAACAGAATTTGCAAAGCCACTGTATTTCACAAATATAGGAGCTAAGGTTGTAATGAATCATATAGAAAATCTGTCATTATAAGTAAATCCATACAAATGGTTTAGGGTTTTAATCACAAACCTAAATATCTTTTTTCTTTAAATAGACTCTTAAAATAGATGCATTATTTTAAAAACACACCACTACAAAGAGGCACATGGTGTTTAGTTGATGGCATTAATTCTGTAACCCAAACAAGGAGACTAATCCACTTTGAGTAGTTAAATTATTTTTTTTGCACTATTTACATACTTTACTGAAGTATTTTCCTCCCAGAGTCTGAGCAAGCATCTTGGAATATTAATGAGGGAAGCCTGGCAGCACTCCAGAGCTGGCAAATAAGAAAGTAACATAATTCCTATTTTATCAACAGGGAAACTGAGGCACCAGGCGTATTGAGATCCAGGCAACTGCAGAAATTAAAATCAGGAATCTTGATCCTGTTAGCCAGGTCTTGATGGAGAGACTGTTCTTCCTCCTTGTTAGAGAGTTGGTGACTGTGCTGAGCACTGTTTGAAACCTGGTCATGTTTAGATTGCTGAAAAATAGGTGATAGCTATCCAGCTGTTGTATCATCATGAACATCTTTTCTCCAAAAAAAGCCACTAACGATTTTCCTTTTCAGATCAGAAACCAGCCACAGCAAAAAGTGCTTCAATCCATCCATCCAGACCTTCAATCCCTCCAAAGCCTTTGGAAGGCTGCCTTGTTCTATCCAAAAGACTGCAATTGTTCCCTCAATCTGTGCAAAAACAAATTCTGAAAACGAGTAACTGAAAGACAGACTGCATTGTTTATTTATAAAACAAAAAAAGGTAAATTTTTGGGCATTGTGAACATTCCTTTGTCAATCAAGTATTTGAAAGAAGTTAGTTAAGAGATTCTCAGCCAGGACATGACTTTTAGAAACCAACATGAAATGGTTCACATGGTCCATAATCCCAAGCATTTTACTTCCTGTGACAGCAAAATATCATAGCACATCAATAATAAAGGTTACTTGAAAAGACCTTTAAAAATAACTTGTTTGCTGAGTAACTAAAGGAAATAAAAACTTGTTTTAGATTTGAGATGACATGAATTAGTAAATTAAGGAAAATCTAAAAAGGCAGAACTTGAACTTGGGATAGAAGCATCCAGCAATTTTGAAGGCCATTATGGAGTGTGCATAATTTATTCACAGGCATCTCACTGTTTATGTTTTGGCGAATACACCGTCTTAATGTGGGAATAAAAAGTCCTGGACCATTGCTGTCTCACAGCAGCTAGGAGCAGGCCAGGCAGCAGGGGATAGGACAGCACAAGTGATCCAGCACCCTGGGCAGGACATACCTAGTGTTGTTCACGGTGCCCCAGTGCAAGATTCTGGCCAGTGCCAGTTGCCTGAAGTTGTCTGACCCCAAAAGCAGTGCCCCCAACTCAGCATTAGAAAGAGACATTACACCCACTACAGCATCATTAGCAGCATCATAAAATAAGCAAACAGGGCCTCACTTTCTTTCGGGAGGTAGATGGGACATAAATGTGCCACTTCTGCGGTTACTGGGCAGATCTCCACCCCGGCATCTGGGCTGGCTGACAAACCAGTCTCCTTATGGACCTGACCCAAAAGTGGCAATCCACCCTCTGCAGTGCAATCACAAATACTGCATGGTGATTTAAGCAGCTTTTCTTTTTTTCAGCCCCAAAATACTTCTGGAGTCTTCCTCATTACCTACCAGTGACTCCTAACAGGCGGCTTCCTTGCTGGCCAAGGAAAGACTGCACTGTGGTTTTATTTAGCAACATGCCCTGGAAGCAGCACTGGCTCTGGAGGCTTTTGGGAACTTTCCTCCTATGGTTTGATGGAGCACACATATATTCTCAGAGGCTTTCAATGATACATCAGTCCCACTGCATTTAAGGAGCTTCCAAAAACCCGGGGCATCCGAGTTTGAGGTGTGTGCTCAGATTGCAGAAAAACCTCAAATAACAATTGGCAAAGCAGCAGCAGTTTGAACACAAACAGGGATCCCCTGGTTAAAGGAGGTCAGTCATCACCCACACAAACTGTGGAGAAATAAATACTTTACTTCCCTGTCCCAAAACAGTCTCTCTGGGAATGCAGAACCTGCCAGGACCTCTCACATATCCCAAACATCTCACTTGTGTTCTTCAAGATTATGCATTTCCCCTGTACCACATGACAGAGGAGGACATACGATCTAAACATATAAACATTTTTTAAAAGAATATAAATAAATATACAGATGCAAGATGCTTTAGGGTGTCTACCACCGTCTCCCATTTTCCCACAACACATTCTGGTTCAGAGGAGGCAGGAGGCATTTGAATAGTACTGGAAAAAAAGTCAAGGCTGAAGCTTCAGGCGAGTTATCAGCACAGTCCCAGGCTGGTAAGTATAGACTGCCATCTATAAATATAGAAGCACACACACTTAAATTACATATATTAGTTTTATCTAGATTTATATATACATGTATAAATTAAATATACATACGTGTTTGTATATCTCAGTAGTCCCTCTGCTGAGAAACCTAATCCAAATCTCTGACAACATACACCAATTATTTGTATATTTTTAAGTATAAGCAATGTATTCTCTTTCATAAAGTTTTCATAAATACGCATTAAAATTCTCCATGATAGTCACCCTTGTGGGAATAATAACATAGTTGCATGAGTTGCAAACTATAAATATAGGCTTTAGATGTTATTTGAAGAACAGGTGTAGCCAGTATAAGTAACTTCCAGGACCAACAGAAGGGATCAGAACAAAAAACCAGACTTGAATAAGTGGCTCCATAAGACAGGCGAGTGCACAGGTCCTCTCCAGCCCTCCCTGCTGCCCAGAAGGCCCTTTTAAAAGCTTTCTGTAGTTGTGGTGGGGGCTATGACTAAAACAATTTGATCAGGCTTAACAAAGGCAGTGAAAGATATGCTTGGTAACAGATAGAAAAAGGTCATTGCAAGATCCTAGAAAAACCCTCAGCTTTGGGGGCAGTGTGTTACATATCTCCTTCCTAAGAAATGAGGGCAATCTTTTCAGTCCATCTACATGTTTTTTCCTAATCAAAAATTCTAAATATGCCCTTAAAGTGACTGTTTATAAAAATACACTGTAAATGAATACACACAATGCCATGTTTTGTTTCAGTGAGATTAAAATCAAGAATGACACCATTGCATTTTTAACTAAAATATAAAGTTTCCAACTACAAACACGAGGATGGGTGATGTGTCTTGGGGTATCAGTTACTCTCCCATCTTTTCCATAAAACACATTCCTGTTGTAATATGGAGTACTGTGTCCTACTCTCCCCAGATCAGGGCAGGTGTGTTAGCAGCAGTTTGGTATAGATCAAGCCTGGGAAAATTCAGGGTACAGATATGTCACTGATGTAGAGGAAGCATATCCAGGCTTGCAAGAACCACAAAATCTAGAAAGAGTATTAACTGGCACTTATGTTACAGCATACCCTGTCTTATCACAGTCTCTTTTCCCGTCAATTACTTAGATCTTAATCCCGTGCACTTTCAAGTACCTTCAAGCTCCTCCTCAGGGTTCTCTCTTGGTTCAAACCATTAGTCTTCAATAAATCAGATTGAGCAACAGCCTGATTACAAAACACTCCTAGAGCTTGAAAGTCAGCAGATGGCTAGACTCAGAAAAAACCCCCAAAACATAACACACTACAGAGGAGTTCCAGGATTCTAGCAGGTGACTCCACCACCTCCCTGGGCAGCCTGTTTCAATGCTGGACAACCCTCTCAGTGAAGAAACTCTTCATGATGTCCAACCTGAACCTCCCCTGGTGCTGCTTGAGGCTATGTCCTCTCGTCCTGTAGCCAGGTGCCTGGGAGAAGAGACCCATCCCCACCTGGCTACAATCTCCTTTCAGGTAGTTGTAGAGAGTCTCCCTGGAGCCTCCTTTTCTCCAGTCTAAACACCCACAGCTCCCTCAGCCAATCCTCACAGGACTTGTTCTCCAGACCCTTCACCAGCTTTGTTGCTCTTTGGACTCACTCCAGCATTTCAGTGACATTCCTCTAGTGAGGGGCCCAGAACAGAACACAAGATTTGAGGTGCAGCCTCACCAGTACCCAGTACAGGGGGACAATCGCTGCCCTTGTCCTTCTGGCCACATTATTCCTGACACAGGCCAGGATGCCATTGGCTTTGGCCCCCTGGGCACACTGCTGGTTCATGTTCAGCTGCTGGTGACCAGCATCCCCAGGCCCTTTTCCACTAGTGAGCTTTCCAGCCGCTCCTCCCTCAGCCAGTAGGGAGTTGTTGGGAGCCAAGGGCAGGACCCAGCACTTGGCCTTATTGAATCTCATACAATTGGCCTTGGCCCACTGATCCAGCCTGTCCTGTCCTGATTGCTCTGAAGAGCCTTCCCACCCTCCAGCAGATCCACACTCCCACCCAACTTGTCATCCTCTGTGAATTTACTGAGGGTGCATTCAATCCTTTTTTCCATATCATGGATAAAGATATTAAACAGGGCTGGTCCCAATACTGAGCCCTGGAAAACCCATTGGTGACCAGCCACCAGCTGGATATCACTCCATTCACCATCACTCTCCAGGCCCAGCCATCCAGGCAGGCTTGAAGAAAAGCAAATGAAGGCCAAATTTCAAATGTCCACACACTGGTGGTACAGAAAAATAGCCAAGTCCTTGTGTCTTAAACTCAAAAGACAACTGATGAAACAAAACATGGTCCAGATGATAAAGTGCAATTATTATTTCAGTTGTGCGAAAAAGCTTTCCAATGCTGTAATTTTACTTCTTGGTGATTTCATTCAACTTTTAATTATGTTTTTTTGCTTCTGTCCCCATCTTTCCAGTACTGTTCGGTTTGCATCTCTGTAAGCCTTGAGAGAGTACGCTGAAAGGCAAAGACTTCCTCTTCTCCTGTAAACATGGAGAGTCCTTTGGCGGAATCCTACATAAATACACAAAAACAGTACCACAGAACTGTGAGAGTTGTACTGAAGAGGCTGTACTGAAGTGCATCCTGTATAACTCCTAAGGCTCTGTGCTTTATAGGCTTTGACAAAACAAGACAGCAGCATGGCACCAAAAAATTAAAACTGAAGTCCAAAATTAAAGAAAAGCACGTATTTTAGCTAAGTAAACCTCTGAAGGAACATAGCAAAAAGAATAACTGGGTTTTAAAACAACATGATGACATGTTAGCCATCTATTTTCCCTTTTTTGTTGACTAATTGCATACTGATTTAAATAAATTATTTAATAATTCATTAACAATAGCTAGGCTTTAGGGAAAAAGAAAAACAGAATAACCAACATGCAAATTAGTAATGTCTGTGAGGACTTGTAAGGCTGTTCTAGATAGGCTAGATAGAGGTAGAACAGTCCACCTTTTATTTCTGTATTTTAAATGCAGGAGCTAAACGTAAATCGGTATTTTCATACATGATGGAACAGATACAATGATTAACATTCAAAATGACCCTAAAACTTACACAAAATGCTTCTGTATATTGTGACATTTTCTTTGACTATGAATAAATAGCATAACATGTAATTATCAGAGCAACAGATACACTGCAGAAAAAGCAGCAAATCACCTGTTAAATGTTTTCTTGGTTCCCCTTCCTAAAATGCCGCTGTAATTATGAAATTATTATGAAACCCAATTTTGTTACAAAAGGGAGATGATGTTAATATCATGTACCTGGCTCAAGTTCAAATCATCCATCAACACTCTGTTGTCCTCCTGCTCACCACTGCTGTGTTCCACCAGGAACAAGCTTTCGAGAGGAGTCACTGCAGAACAGATAATACGCACCTGAGAGGAGGAAAACAGGCAACAATATCAACACTTGGGGTTTAAAGAAAAGAGATAAAATACATGATCTGTGGAAAGCAAACTACAAAAAACCTTGGGGTTTTTTCCCAGGTATTTTTCCTTTCTCTTATTAGCACTGCTGTTACTGATTTACCTGACTTAGTCATTTGGAATATTAAACTTACAGGATCTTTTTCTCAGTAATGATTCATGTAACTTTTACTCAGAGAACAAATAACTGTGCTATTAAATACTCAGAATATCTACTACAGGCAATGAGTTCACCATAAAGTTTACTTGCTAAAATAACAGATATGTAGTAACTAATGCCTTCTTTTCACCCATAGTTAGATTCCTCTCAGCAGATAGGTGCACTGCACATGTATTTCCATTTAAAGAATGTTTAAATTCCAAATTTCCCAGAAGGCTGAGTGGAGTCTTTCTTACTTTCATCTGTGCTCTTCCAGTTAAAGTTACTTGCTAGTAACAATAACGATGCTGTTTTCACGTCTGCTGGGAGGAGATCCGATGTGCAATGAGATATGGTATCTCTGGGGGGCTGAAAGGAAGACACTGAAATAGCACTGGAGAGGGAGACTCTCGTTGAGAGCATGAAGGCAAAATGTTTGCGTTGTGGACACGTATCCACAAATACTCTCTCAGATATTTTTCCCAAACAACTGCTTTTGATGGGAGTTTAACACTTGTGTTTTTCCTGTGGAGGAAGTAATGGAAAGTGACTGCTTGCAATTCTTAAGGACAGCACATGGATAGAGCGAACCAACCCCCTATTTCTAACACATTAATTTAATACTAGCAAATCCTCTTAGAAACTGTCCACTTCGAAATCATAAAGCATAAAGAATCTGGCTGATTTGAACAAGACTATTCATACACTGAGTTCAATACCTTGCTGAATTGGGTCCTTTATGATCAACAACCAATACCAGAACATTGAAAAAAACAACCTCAATCAATATTTTCTGACCACATAAATATTTGAGTGTGTGCAAATATAATAATGCATAAAATAGGGTGTAATGTCTTGCATTACTTTGAAAAATATCACCTTAAACAGGAGCTTCCCTTTGTTTTAGTTGTGCTGATTTTTCTTCCATGATTGACATCTCTGTAAATCCACATAAAGTTCTGCATTTATCATTACTACTCCATGAGCAATTCTGCAACCTAGTGTAAAGCCTACAGTAAGTGTTTCCTTTACACTGTAACTGTGCTGTTAACTCCTCCTTCCTGATCAGGAAGGTGCTGATTCCTGATCAAACACCCATACAGATTAAAATCTCAAAAACTTAAACTGACTCTAATGCAGTTGGCAGAACAATCTTTCATTATTAAAATGACATGGCTTCTGTTGTTTTCCCAAGTTAGGAAAGAAATAACATTCCCCTCAAGAAAGACAAGTGACCTCAGGTTTATATTTATGCTTAATACTCGCAGGAAACAAAAAAAACCCACTCTGCTTTATTTGCCTTTATTGCAATGGGGCCTTTTTTTTTTTTCCCCTTTTTGGGTGAAGCTGGAATGATATTTCTTTGCAGTCCTAGTTCATTCTGCTATGTCTTCCAAACCATTACTATGGAAAACCCTACTTCAAACCAATTATGACAGTCAGGTTTGAGGACTCCCAGTATTATTCCTATATATATAGGAAAGGCTTGGTTCTCACCTTATGCTCATAAAAGGTATCAATAAGAGTAATGAAACGACGAGCTTGTGTCCTTTTTGATATTGTAAGAAGTGGTATGTCACGAACAAACACTGTGTCAAAATGCTTTGATATTTCCAAATAGTCACTGGCTCCAAGAGGCTGAAACAAAACAAATGATAAGAAATGGAAACCCATGATAGGACACATAAACACTGTATCTTGATACACTACAATTACAGAAGAGAGCTGGGAAGTCCCAAGATCACATTCTTACTTTTGTTTCTTGGTGTCTTGTTTCAGGAATGCTTGTGTTTGCCCTTAGGGACATAGGTATATATGGCTGCTCATTCATACTGTTGGCTTTACACAAAGTGTTTCAGAGTTAAAAATATGGCTCTTCTGCACCCTGACAACGTTGTAATCTCTCTCTGACAATCTCAAATAAACTAATTGCTATAAACTGTAATCCATAGAAGAAAAGACATAGTTAAGCTGTGATTTCAACCTAAAGCATACATAATTTGGACAGGTAGTAGGATGGTTTCCAGCAGCAAGATTTTTACATACAAATGCATAGGCTAGTTACAAAATCCTAAGTAGACCTGCATTTAGTTCACCCAAGACTTACCCAGACTAAATAAAAATAATATATTCTAACTACCAAAAGTAAGAGGAAACAGACAAAAATACAGTTTTGCAGCAGTTTCTTTGTTCATGGTTTCTCTTGTAGTGATCAAATAAAAAGCTTCAATAAGAACTTATTAGTTTCTCTTTCTGTATCTAAACCATCAACAGAAGATATGTACAAATAGTAGT
The DNA here is from genome assembly GCA_013397135.1 of Pachyramphus minor. NCBI lineage: Eukaryota > Metazoa > Chordata > Aves > Passeriformes > Tyrannidae > Pachyramphus > Pachyramphus minor. The sequence continues at coordinate 303,108 of VYXB01001355.1, forward strand.
AGATCATTCAGGGATATTAATTTAAAATTACTTTTTAATTTCATGATTCTGCAAGATCTATTCTATCAGTACCACAGGCAGTACTCGATCTTGAGCTATTAAACTTTGTACTCCTGAACTACTGCCATCAGTTTTAGTTGTGTGAATACTTCAGTATCTTGGATGCAACTACTCCAGAGACCAAGATAAGCAGCATTTTGTGTGATAATGTCACAGCTCCCTTCCCAGCTAATGAAATGTGCTGTTACCAACAGTATAAGGCACTGCAATACTGCTGGTATTATAAACCAATATATAAAAGTATTTTCTCTAACTGAAGTTGCTTGACAAATTTGCTGCAGGCCACGTGTAACTTCTTTAGCATAACCCTTCTGCAAGAAGTTATTTTAAGCAATTATTAATGGCTGTCCAACTTCAGGTTTTGCTTAGATGCTAGAATAAAAAACTTGTAGAAATGATCTCTACAAAAGCACAAGGGAGTGAAGCCCTGATGGTATTCCAAAAATTCTTCTGAAAATTAATGGGAATAAGCTAACCCCCCAGGCAGGTAATAAAGCCTCTGACACTCAGCCAGTTCTCCCACTTGCAGTCTCATGAATCACTCTGCTTTCGCATTTCCAACCACACAACTTCCCTGTAAAATCTAAGGAAAAGAATTATTACAAAAACTTTCAAGTGTTTCTAGCAATGTTTAAGAGCAGTATACACTGTATCCTCTCCTCAAAACTGTATTTACTGTTTGTTTTCTCCCTCCATTTCAGTCCCCCACTAAAAGCAACACCACCAGGATACTGCTGGAGATTTAAGATCAGTGGTAAGCAAATAGCTCAGGTAACAGTAATTTTTATTCCATGGTTAGGACTGGAATATTGTTAAGCACAGAGATCAAATATGCCAGTGTGATGAGTACCTGTGAGGGAGAACAGCAGTGATCTCATTGCACCTGAGAAATGAAAGAATTTCTCATGTATCCCTTTAGGTAAGAAATTACAGACATCACTGCTATGCTGGTTCATTCTTTTATCACACAAAGAGCCCAAGCACTCTTCTGCTGAAACCCAAAACCCTGAGGAATTATTCTATCCTGCCCCAGTGTGAAATACTTTCTCACCCAAACCATATGAAAACATCCTTATCTCATATACAAAGTATAAAATATTGAAAGCTGAGTCCTAAAATAAATAAATATATAAATAAAAATGAAGGGGTTCAGTCTTTTGTAAAACAGGCAAACTAAAGAGCCCAATGGCTGAGCTATGCATCTAAGAACTTGCTGGGCACCTTGGTGGATATCCAAACAGGAAAATGAAAAACCTGAGGAGTTGCAGGGAGGAAATAGGCGGAGGACAAAATAAGGCTAATGTATTTCAAAGGAGAAGAAGAGAAGATGGAATACTTACATTGTTTTTCATACAGACATAAAATCACAGTTCATAGAAGGTTATGATATGCATCTTTATCACGGTCAAAGAAGAATTCAACCTACTTCAGCAGTGTAAAAAGCAGGCAACTCAAGAATTTCTCTAATTAAAGACATACAAGGCAGATCATTTCAAGCTGTAACAAGAATTTCTGAAACACCTACACCAGCACTAAGTGACAATATTCTGTAAGTGTTGGCAGAAACGTGCCTTTAGAGACTCCAAAATCTTATGCTCAAAAAGATGTGAGCCTAGCAGCTATATGAGTATTTTAACAGAATAAATTTGGTACCTCCCTGCCAAGAGTCAAGTCTGATGAGGTGCAATTGAAATGCTGAGTCAGCCATTCTGATATTACATATGGCTCAGCTGGCATCAGCTGTAGTTCTTTACATAGATGAGTTCTCAAACTCTCTGCTTTTGGAGTTTAGAGGCATAACCCTGGGGAAAGACAAAGCTTTTAATCTTGTTCCCAACATGACTTACTCTCATCTTGCGAAGTCCTTTAATTTTCTTCTGCCTTACTCTACTTACTGTAAAAAGAAGGAACCACCAGCAAATTTCCAAATGCTCTGGGGACAGTTTAGAGCCCCTTTTCGTATTCCTCTAACCTTGTTATTAGCCCCACTTCCATGCTGCCTGTAATTGCTTCAAAATCTTTCTAACTCAACAGCTAATTCAAAATGCTCCCAATTCAGAAGACCATGATGCAAGGACCCCCTGACAGCTTCTCAACTCACGTTCTCACTGGCCTGCCACCCCCCCAAAACTGGCATGATGTTGGCACAAGCACCCACACACCAACTCCGTGCCACAAAGGAAAGAGAGACAGGGGAAATGGGTTCAAGGCCAGATTACACCACTGGTAGGGCTTCTGGCTGTACAGTCCATATACAGAAGCTCCACTGAGGAGCAGATTTCTGTTGTTTCAGCAGCCAACAGCCCTCCCCTTTACTGTACTGCCTTCAGGCCCTTTGTCTTCACCTTGCAGCATAGGCTGGGTCCTGACTGCCAACAACAGGCTCAGACTAGGTGACAAGACTACTGGCACATAATTTTAGACACATAACCCTCCAGGGCTGAAATTTATTTTATGACTCTCACTTGGTCACAGAAAATATTTCATTTTAGTCAGTAGCATATGAAGGTACTTCTTCCTCTGAAGTTGCTAATGAAGCCACAAATCCTCCTAATATTGATACATATATATGTAATCCTCTTACTAAAAGTTCAGCCTGATTAATCTCATCCTCTGAACAACATTCTAAAAATAACTCCATTTGGTGTATGTTTCTGGTACTGTCTGATCTCTTTTGTTTCATCAACTGTTCATCAAAACTCAACTTCAGAACAATAAAACAATTTATATAACAATTGCCACTTTACCATTTGTTCCCAGTTCTTTCACACGCTACAGGACTATTTTAAAAACCTGGAAACATGAACAGGTAAGAATTTTTCTTATAATATTACTGTTCCTGCATGTGTATATACAGTAAAACTGTTGTAGATTTTTGTCATTGACTCTGATGCCAGGAGTCAGTATTCTAAAGGCATCACACTAATGCAAAATGCATTAGCAATATCATGGACTATGCTCCTGACAAAGTGTTTCCTCCACTTCAGCCTGCTTGGCTGAGTTCTCACCTTCATTTGTTTTTGTTTCTCTGCCTACTTAATGCATTTTCAGCTATCATCATCTCTGCTCAAGTAGGATGTTTATTATTTGGAGCTCTCTGTGGGCTGTTTTAGAAGTTAGTAGTCTCCTGTTTCTATTATGTAGTCCATTTAATTATAGCATAAAGCATCCTTCTTCTTCGTTGACTAATCAGTGACACATATATCATCTTTTAGCGATTGTCTGAAAAATACAGAATGCTTTACATATGTTAGAAAAAGATATTTCATCTCAAGATAAAATGGAGTTTGTTGATGTTGGAAGATATTCCAGGGCCAGTTCCAGTAACATAAGAGTTGTCATTGACAATAACTATAATTTACTGCAGACACTATAACATCCAAAAAATTCCTAAAACCAACAGACAATTTAAGACCAGATAATATTTACAAATTAGATATTAAGCGCTTAAACAAAAAAATATAGAGCTCTGTTGTTTCCAAAGGAGTCACACACAATCATTAGAGAGGCTGATAAAACAGAGAAATATTACTTAGGTAATATTTCAAGACCATAATTCCAAGAAAGGAATAGAAGGGAATAGAAAAACCTAAGGCATGATCTGTGATACAGCAGCTCGCTGAAGTTTAAATAAAAATGGGAAGATAGGGCATGGCTAACTGGGTTAAAAAATTTAAAGATACTGATGGGAAATCATAGAACCATAGACCAGTTTGGGTAGGAAGATACCTTAAATATCATCTAGTTCAACTAGCAGAGCAAGAATCTGAGATCTGTAAACCTTGGGGTTGAAGATATTTTCTGGATCAAGTATAGCTCCTTGCTATACGTGTTACCTCATCACAGAATCCTGGCAGGAGCTAATTTTGCTTGACCCTACAGCACAAGTTTTTTAGTCACATTTCTCCTAGTGGAAAGATGTTTCAGACCTTTGCTCTTCTGATTAAGAAGATGCTTGCTCCAATGTTCAGTCATCATTCAGCACAACCACTTCTGCCTTAGAAGAGCTTAAAACAGTGACAGATATCCATACGGACCCTACAAAAAGTGAGATGTCTCAAAGACCTACATATCAGCTGCTCCAAGCTGGTTGCAAAATGGAAGAACCACAAAAGTAATGTTTCTGCTCCCAAATTTCCACTGTCAAATTTCCAGTTTCAACTCCAAAGTATGGCATTTGTCAGTGAAATGGTCTCCAAAATAGAAGGCTTAAAAAATTCATATGTCTATTCAAATAGTAATATACTTACTGTTAAGATTTCAAAACCATGGTCAACAAACCTTTAAAAAAAAAGAGAAAGTAGTACACTTGGGAATTTAAGAAACAAAACACTGAATTCAAAAGGAAAACCCTTGACACTACAATCAGCTTGTATTTGGGTATTCCCTGGTCTGTAAAGTATAGGATCTAAACCCTCAACATTTATGCAGCTTTCACTGAAGGGAGTGTGCTTCCTAAATATTACACTCTGATACATATAAAATATAAAACAGAGAGAAAGTTTGGCTAAAAATATTACTATGTTACAATATTTCCACCTGAAATAATTTTCTTGAGTTTCTTTTATAAAACATACTTGTGAGTTAGACAAGGAAACTTTTTGGGGGTTATGGAAACTGATTACATGCCTAAAGCAAATACAGCTAATAAATGACGGGCTCTGAGTCCAGAGCTCAAGCTGCAAAAGCTGATCTCTGGCTGGGAATAAACCTAAGATCCTAAACCAGGGAAAACTATGCTTCTAAAAAGTTACTGAAAATAAATAAACATGGTATGTTTATTTACAACTATACTTGACAATCCTACAATCCTAAAGGTGACACAAAATTATACAGTGGCTAAGGTTAGCAGTTTTTAATGAAGGTAATTCCCTCAAAATGATTCAGAATCACTAAACTCCAAATGCAGCTGAGTTATGTCATCATGTAGGGGAGACATTCAGTTGACTTAAAGACAGACACATTTCTAAATCACTTGTTGCCTTTGAAAATGGTTACTTTTTTATTTTCTTTTTTTTTCCTCTCTTTTTATTTAAAGCTTAGTTACATCTTTCCTTTTGAAGTGCAAGCTACTCAAATCAGGAACTACATCCTCCTCCCGGTCTGCAGAGCATGCCTATTGCAATGGAACAACAACCTAAGAAAAACTGTTTGCCACTTCTTTGTTGCATTAATCTACACAAAAATTGTATTTTGCCAGTTTCAGAAACACTGAACAATAACTAGAAAAAAAATCATAATAGGATAACCTTTTACAACATAGATATTGCTATTAAATTTATTTTTCTAGCTTTCACATTTGTAGGTTTGCTAATGGTTAGTATCAGGTTAAGACGCTGTTCATTGGTACTGGGCAGCTGGATGAAAGAATATATTTGATTACCTAATGGAAAGACTATGGGATGCATGAACAAAATTAATTCAACCTTTGTGAGGAACAGGCTCAGGTGTTTGGGCGCAGAAGGCAGTCGGCATTCCCGGCAGAGGGCAGCAGCTGCTGCACACAAGCGAGGGGAAGACTAAAAGGCAGCACTGTGGGGAAAACTGGATCTCCCGACTCCATTAGGACCTGGAAGATTACACATAAGGTACAGTGTTGTTTACATTATTTATACCAGATTCAAGCCAAACTGTCACACTTATCAGTTTTCAAGTAAAATTTTGAAAGGAAAGAGAAGACAGAGGACTGGCAGAGGGTGATGTTTTCTAAGACATAATGAACACTGACCTTTATGTGTAAACACAGGGAAGTGAGATATAACTTATATTTGCATGATTACTGGTTTATAGAGAGAGATTTTAAAACCAAATTAATATGTACATTTTATTTTAAAAGGCATTTGTGTGATCTTTCATTCACACAGTAACTCAATAAAAAAATAAACTAATTATGTTTTGCATGAATCTATCTCCACTGGTAAATGTATCCCTGATTGTACAGACAGAGAAACTGGCAGAAAGAAATTAAAGGCCACAAAGAATGGGGGAAGTTAATGTTAGCATTGAAATTCTAAAATAAATAGGAACGATGAGTCCCTATTCTGCCTGGTGCCTTCTCTGGCTACATTTATCATTTTATGGGACATTAGAAAAGGTGATAAAATAACAAACATTTCAATGAAAACCAAGCACAGTCCTCCCTGCCTGACTATACTGGAGAAGCACATTTACAGGGCTCCATTCTAGTGAGTAGACAGCTGCTTTCATGCCATGACAAACACTACCCTGTGCCACACTGCCACAGAAACCCTGGAGCATCAAGTCTGAAAAACTGCTTCTCATTTTGCTCTAAAGCAACCAAAATAGATTAATATCCTCTCATCCAGCATTTTTTAGTTTTCCACATGGCCAAATAGCCAGTAAAGAAAAAAAGTTAAGTGTATGCATTTGATGTTAAGTTAGCCAAAACTTGGGATTTTCCTCAGCTCGGAATCTATGATTTAAAAAGTGATGCACACAACAGTTCAGCAAGTCAACTGAATGTCATATCAGCGTTGCACACAATATATTCTCTGTACTTTATTTTTATAATCATTAATGCACAATTGGCAATTAACAGGATCTGACGGATTATTTTAGAATTAACTCTATATTCTTGAGATGAAAAAGTTTAATGCAAACACATAAAACAAGCAACAAAAGACTGTAATACTAGAAAGGCACTATCTCTCAAGGCCTTCAGGTACTATTTAAAAAGCAGCTACTTTGAAACTTCTGCTTAAGCTAGGAGTTATGTTTCAAATAGTATCAGATTATCAATTGCTGATTTGTTACTTTCATCTATTATGTATTATCTGACATTTCCTGAAATCGCGATATCAAAGTGGAAAATGTTTTAATATTTCCCCTTAAAACGGAATTTTGATTTTACTTTGATGAAGGAAACATCAGTGAATTTGAAGAGGTTTTACAGGCTGTTCACATGAAATATTTAATTACAAAAGTCACTAAGTAATTGTCTGAGAAATTTCAAACACATTGTCTTAATCCTACTCCAACAAACATGGATTTCTAGGTCTAGGTGATTATCCCTCTGGAATGCACTGTAACAATTACCCAAGACCAGACTAGAAGACACACTGTTGCAATGAAGTGGAAGTAGAGTCACTTGCATGATAAATCATTTCTCAATAAGAGCAAAAGCATCTATCCTTTCACATATTCCATTCACTTTGACTCTTGCAAAACCTGAGTTCTTTTTTCTGGAACCCTTAGGGGTTACAGATAGCCAAAGGAATCAATTAACGAGGTTTTGAGTACAACACTGTCCACTCATGCTGCAAGGATTACTCACACCCACATGAGCAGTGGTTTACAACAGTTTCAGAAAACTCAAAAAATAATATTGCAACTGCAAGATAAAATTGCAACAATTCAATGTAATAAAAAATAACTCCCCCAAGCCCCAAAAATCCCTTCATTACACTCCCTTATCCCTCTACCTTAAACCAAAAAATGTTTTTGTAATTATGAACCAAATGTAACAGAGGAAATTAGTTTAATCAAGTTAATTACATTAACTAAATCAAAGTAGATGATATTTTAAGTTGTTCTGTCAGATGTTGACAGTGTAAGCTTTTTCACACACCACCCCCCCCCACTCTCACTACCTTGTATTTACTAGATGGGAAACATGTAAACAAGAGCTGACATCCACCCTGCATGACAACACTAGTTTTCATCTAGAAACTTTGCCATTCTGAATGGATGCCTCAAACTGACTTCATACGAACATGCACCTCTGTGCAAATGAAAATTTATTGGTAAAAGTTTCAATCAATTACTATATTCCTGAGAGTAACTTAGTTACCTTCTGACTAATTTGCTCCTCAAGTTACTTTCCTTTAGCTCAGTGACAAGTTCTAGCGCTTCCATGACACAGACCAAGGCACATAAAATTCGGAAGAAAGGTGGCTTGGTATCAGGAAAATGTCCTATATATGTCCCGTGAAACCCCCCTCAAATCCAAGGAAGTTATAAGTCCTGGAAAAACTCAGTCTGAACTGACTGCACAGATTCATAGTAGACTAAGTACTACCTACTTCCAAAAGCATGAGGCGGCTGATAGCACGTTATCCCTCAGGATGGACTGGGGACATTCCCCTGCCAGCTGCTTGAACTTGTTCACCACATGTGCAGGGGCAGTGACACAGCGTACAAGACACAGCAGGGACTGACCCTCACACCCCAAGTTTCAAGACAATTTAAGACCAGAGAGGATCATGAGGTACTCCAGGATCCTGCATTTTAGAGACAGCTAAGCTTAAAAACTAGTATGTAGCTTAAACACAAACACCTCCTCCCTAAAACGACAGCCAGTTTTGACCTGAAATACAGTACAAGGAGGCTCTGCCACTCCCTTCACTGTTTCAAATGTATGATCAGGTGCTTTTCCTTTTTTATTTTTTTTTTTAAATCTGGATCTCTCTGTAGTGTCTGGATGCCTTCTTCTGCTAGATTTAGGATCCTGCTAATACCTGTATTTTTTTTCCCTGTGAAAATAGCTGTATGTTATAAAATCATCTTCCAGTCCTCTTTTTGATAAGCTGAAAAAACTAAACTGCAAGTCTGTCACCTGAGGGAAAAAATCTCCAGCCCAAATGATTTGTGGTTTCTTCAACAGCCCTGTCAGGTTTTTCAATATATTTTCTAAAGTTTTCAGGTCAAACCCACACCTAACATTCTACCATCAAGCTGAGATGTTTCTAAAATTAAAATAAACTTCCTACCCTCCTATTTATTTCCACTCTACCCACCCTAGACAAAATAAGGTCTAAACACTCTAACACTGGGCCAGAAGCTCCTTTTGAGCTGTTTGTCCGTTACAATCCTTAAATCTATTTCCAAGTCACTTTGCCTAGGGAACAGTCTCCTCCTGTGTTTGTGACTTGTGTTCCCAATTTTTAGCTGTAAACTTTGTGTTTGCTTAGATGTAGGGAGCCCCTGGTGGTCTAGTGGTTAAGGACACGGCACTGTAACTGCCGAGGCCCGGGTTCGATTCCCGGTCGGGGAAACTCCCCGGGCAGGTGGAGCCCGTCAGCCCTGTAAGGCGATCCACCTACGTCCTGAGGACCTCGCTGCCACTGTCCAAGCTCGCTTGGCCCCGGCAGATGAACCTTAGGATTAAAGGGTGGGCTCAGTTCTGCGCGCACTGTGTCCCACCTAAAATAAATCCAATGCGCAGGCTGGAAGGCGTACAAAGACCTTCCACAGATCTTCGTTCGCGAAGTCTGGCCATTATCCTTAGATGTAAAAAAAAGCAAAACAAAACAAACTCTCTTGCCAAAAAAAACCACTTTCCCCAAAATCTCCATTTGGATGAGAAATAAATCGCACGCAGCATCCTTGTATTCATTGCTCCTCCCCCCAATACACACAGCACTCCATATTTACAGCAAATTTGTATTAGCATTTATGTTATATTCAAAGCTGCTGGGGAAAAAAGCTATTACATTTGGCTTAGTATAAAAATGTGCTCATTAGAAATGCTACATTCAACAACAAAACTTCAGTAATAATTCTTTTTATATGTTAGTTAACTAACATAGCAATTCATTTAACGAATACTTCCTTGAGATTGCATAATGCTAATTTCTTAGTAAGAATAGCATCTTCAAACCTCAACTCCTCCTACAAAATCAGGGAGATCGGAGAATTAATTTCGTTTCCACTCTTTAGTCATCCACATATATGAATCCAGAACCAGCTCCTCTGTTACCCTTTCTGGACTAAAATCTGACCAACATCCTGCAGTTATACCAATCATCATGTGTATATGTGAATTTTACTTTTTTATTTTGTTTATTTTTTAATACTGTCATACAGAGGCATCCTTCTAGTGATGTGGATGCTCTCTTGGACTCAAACATTTATGCAAAACAAAAAGGTAGTCAGAGATCTCAGCCTAGTTTTCCAGGACTCCAGTGATACAAAATGTATTTGCTAGGCTACTTTTAACATATGCTAACTATTAACAGACTGAAAATTATTTCACTACCCTTTAGTGAAACAGTATTTGACTCTGCTTCACTTAGAACACATATGATTGCAAAAACTTTTTCTTTTTCCACATCACTATTTAAAGTTCATCCATCTCCAACTAAGAATAAGCCAATAAGATTTAGATAATATAAACCATACCAAAACTGCCATTTCACTTGATAAGTCTTTTGTCTGAGAAACATACTTTCCCATGACCTTTATTTTATAATTTTTCTGCACTCCATAACTAGTTTCCATTCATTCCATATTATTTGATTCTGTCTCAAGAGTCTCACAGGAAATACTTTTCCTATCTTCCTCCTCAAAGAGTCCTTCTTGTTCTTTTTTGCTGTTGTCATTTACACTTCTCTTTCCAGTTAGTTATACTTCCTTTTTGCTTTCGAAAACTACTCTTCCTGAACACTCAAATATGTAACTTCACTGTTTGGAAGTATCTTTTGGTTTTAAGGAATATTAGAAAATAAAGGAGGATTGTTGCTACACAACACAAATTTCTAGACGAATTCATCACTTTAAATTCCCATAAAGCTGTTCCAACCAAATGACCTTGTACTGGATGTACTGCATTTTATGCCAGAAAATTATCATTTGCAATTTTTGGGATAATTACAGTTCACCTTCTTCTGTGCTTTACCTACAGCATAACATTCCCATACAATGGTATATTTTCTTTATATGCTTTTTATAGCCAAGTGCTCAAGAAGCAATCCACCTCATTCTCCATTTGCAAGAGATCCCTATGAGTACTACCCTCTTAGGTTTGTTAATTAGCAAACTGATTGATATGTATTCAAGAACCTTGTATTAATTAACTTTAAGGCAGGTACCAGTATCTTTAATGTTGCACATTGTCTTCCACCTGTTTTAGCCACTCTGTCCTCAAGTAGGCTGTAAGCACTGATTCCACATTATTATTTTGTTGTGCCACAAGGTTTCAATAATATCAGTTATATCTCATTTTTCCCCATGAGAATTTAGCATTTATCATGCTATCAGGTCTTACAACTGATACAATACCAATGGCAAATCTTGCTTTCAATTCTGTTAAAATTTTAACGTGCTCCTAAGATAGTAACTTCAAATGTCATTTATCTACCTAGGAGGCTTTGCTTGAGCTGTCAGTTAAGCTCCACCCTGGCTGCTATGGGCTCCAGCTAGGAAGATTCCCTGCCCTGTGTCTCTTTATACAATCTGCCTTCTCATGGGACTTTGTCCCCATGTCCTGCACAAAGAAACCTGCAGATTCACTCCACACGAATCCAACAAATTCCCCTCCAGTACTTTCTTTTATGGATCTTGCTTTTCATTACATCTTTTTCAGCCTCCAACTTTCCTTTTTCCTAATAGTAGCACTTAAGATGCCTCTCAACTTATCTACCATTTGGCTTCACAAGAAGGAGCAAATACCTTGTAGCTATGTTGCCTACAGATTTCTGCTCTATACTTCCACAAATCATTCCCACTTCTCATTCCAGCTTACTGGAATATATACGAATGACTTTATACTTCCTGTTGTTCGAATTGTCTCCTGACTTCAGGGTATCTTTTGCTATAAACCACTAGGGCACTCTTCTGGATCCTACCTATGTCTTCCGTGACATGAGTGGGAGCAACTCCGATGGTTTAAAAAAGACACTGCCTGTTTAAGTTTTTCCATCAGAAAGTTAAAGACTTCAAAAAAAAAAGGAACATGATTTCGTGGTTTGACAGCCGAATTCTGTGTTTTACTTTGGCCTCTTAGGAGATTTAAATGGCAACAGGGTGAGCAAACAGAGCAATGGGGCAGGCAAGATCCTAAATGCCGCTTATACTGAGGCGACTTTTCTACTGTTGCTACAAATCACTACAAAAGTTACGATTGTGAAAAAAATCAGGAGGCAACTCAGAACTCCAAATTTAACAGACAATTCCAGCTTCATGACTATACTTCTCTACCTATAAAGGGAGCACGGTGATACCCCTTACAAACATACTAATGTAATATTTATGAAGGTACATCAGTGAACTGAAGAGAAAATAAAGAAGCTGTTAAAGAAAAACATTTATTGTCTGCCATGTTGTTTTAGTTTTAAGCATGTGGTTGTGCTGTTAGAGACGACCATAACGCTTATGCAGAAGCCACCTAAATCAAGACAGCATGACTTCCTAAGTCCTGGGCAATCAGTGTAAGCACAATACTGTTAAACAATGTTTTACATTTCATAAGGATTCTCTTTCCTTGTTCTGAGTGTAAACCAAGTCCCTCAGTTCCATTACTCCAAGAAGACCTGAACCCCACATAATTCTTGAACAGGATCAGAACCTTCAGACCCGAAGTAGTGGCCACTCACATGTGAGCTATCAGAGCACCTCTACTTAGAAGCAACCTATCATCCCATTTAAGTACATAAGGCATTTACTGGACTAAAGGATTTTAAAAGTACCTGCTGATAGCATCGCTTTCCGATATTTTAAGAGGCACAAGGAAGAAAAAGTCTCACAACTTCTAGTGAAAAGCAAGCTGTTCTACCCATGACATACCTCCATTCTTACAAATGGCTAACTGTTTTTTTCTGAAACTGAAAACCAACACTCTAAACCCTACAGTCTGAAACTTAACCAGTGAAATTTCCATTCAAATAGTTATCAACTTGGTAGCTACAAGGAAGTGAAAGCATAATGTTATCACCAAAAGACTAGTCAGCATCCTGAATCAAAAGTGCCATTGGCCCAGTTTAGGATTGTGATCATATAACAATAACTTAATAACTTAATAACATCAGTAGAGAGGTCACTAAGTACAGTGCAACTCCTGGGGAACTGTCTTCCAACCTACTGGGCATCAGATACAAACAGAGCTTTCTAGGAATCACATGCCACATGTTTAAGCAGAGAATTTGGCAATATTTACCAAAATCTGGCATATTTTGAGAAGTCCTGGGACTGAACAGCTCTTGTACACATATTGAGACTAAGGCATGCAACAGCAGTGTTACTGTAGTGGTGCCAGGATCACTACTCATTTGCTTGAGCATCAACTCAAACCTCAGATTTTAAAAATAGCATTTGAATGTTATTTACATACTGATATGTTATGACCACTAATGTACCAACAACAATGATGCTAGTCCAGGCAAATACTGTAGTAGGATTTTTGAAGACAATTTGTGATATACCTAAGAGTGAATTTACTGTATCATTGAAAATTATTATTGTTCTTTTGCCAAGGGTGGGGGTTTTTTTCCTGTTAAATTCAAAATCTTTTTGCCCAGTAAAAAAGAAAAAAAAAAAAAGGCCTTTTTAATTTAGTTCGACTTGGGAAAATAGTGAATTTGTGTGTTTTGGATTCTTTTTTCTTTTTTTTTTTTCAAACTGTGAAAAGTCTGAGCATTAACTGATCTAGATTGGACTGGGTACTTACTCTGTCGCACAGCTCTTCAAACGTGAAGTCTGCAATGGTTCCACACGCTTTATTCAGCCTCAGCTCTCTGCCTTGCACTTTTAGAATCCTTGGTCTAGTTACTATGGGAACATGAACAAAGACTCAATCTTCTCTGGATAATTACTATAAAATTCATCTCTTACAGATAGGAAATGCATAGCTTCATGAATAATAGCACATGATTCAACACATAAATTAGACAAAATGCTGATACAATGACTGCCACTTGAGTGTGGCATCAACCCATATACAGCAATGGAACTTATTAATTGGTCAGTGGAGATTGGGCATTGTGTTCTAAATGTATTCTCTTTCAAGAGAAATTAACTTACGTACAATCATTTTGTTTCTGAGCCAGCTCATCAAACAACTTATCCATGACAGCCTCCACATCAGCTTCACTTGTGCTACAGTGAAAAGAATAATAGAATATGAAATTAATAACACTTGAAGCCAACATCAAACAGCTGCCTGAGCCTGCTTAGCTTTTTGCCCATAAAAAAAAGGGAACAGGATGTTATGCTCTAAATACAAACATTACATTTAGAATACACTTAAAAGTAGAGAATATTAACTCTCAGGTAGATGATTCTGCCTTATTTGCATACACTGAAAGACTTCTGTGTTTTGAGCTGTTTCCAGTAATGAGGCAATACAGACAGAGCAGATCCATTAACACTATGTGTACACAATGAGAAAAAAGGCTTCTGGCTCTATCTTGCATGCAAAATAAGAGCAAATAGACAAGGCAAGGCAGTCAAGCACCTAAAGGAGTGTTCTTTGAAATTTCTGAGAGGGGACTTTGTGAAATTAAATGCTGAAGCAGCTTTTTCTTGTTTTGGGGGGGTCAGGGGAGGGGTCAAGTCAACTGATTGTATTGATCTAACAATGTGCAAAATTAAACTGTGAAATTAAAAATACCAGTATAATTTCTGCAATAGTAATTTTATCAGTTCCCCCCAAACTCAGTCCCCAAGACAGATGGTGAAAATGCAAAATACCTGTGCTGAGAGCTGAAGTTAAGTTTATATTCATCTTCTAGTTGACACAAGAATTATAACTCAGTCCAACCAGAGAATTTTTTTTATCACTGAATGGGTTAGAGGGCCCATCTTTCCATGTTTCATTCTTAGTGATGGACAGATACAGCCAGATAGATCATATTTCTAGCTAAGAATAGTAAATTAATGCTACTGTAGACAACAAACTAGAATTAGGATATATAATGCTTCATTGAAATTTGTACAGTCTCTTTTGGTGTGGAAGGTCTATTGCTTCATACAGTTCTACATATCCTCTATATGACAAATGAAGATCAGCAAGTGACACAATTACTGTCCCTTATTAGGCCTTAAGCAGTTTAAAAATACTAACAGCAGAACTGAAATAACTACTTTTTAGCTCAAGATTAATAATAACAAACCTTGTAGATACAAAGAATTTGGGGGGAAAAAACCAACAAACTTCTGTAAATGCAGAACACTTTAAAAAAACGTTTCTGACTAGGAGAGGACATAAAATTCTACAAGTTTCTGTCAACATTGATATTTGCATGCTGCTTTCCTCTGACAAAATGACAAATGAAAACAAACAGACAAAACCAGAAAAAAGGCCATAGAAGGGGGGGAAACAGTGTATATATCTGTATCAGAGAGCATGTGCGTACACACGCATATAATTATCAAAAAGTTCAATGGAAAGACTACAACAAGAAACAGCTGAATAGGATGCCAAGGTGGAGTGTTGCACTTAATTGCCAAGAAAGTTTGTTTTGAAAACGCACACCTGAGACTGAGATCAATGAAGTTGCTTTGATCAGGCATTTTGTAATTGTGTTACACTGATGGCTCTAAGATGAGTATGAGACAGCTTTAAGCAACTCTCAGCTGCATATTTTAAATGAAGACAAGACTACACAAAATACGAAGCATCAAGAGGATTCTTAACAAAATGTGACAATGATACTATGACCCTTAACAGAGGAATGAAAACGTGTTAGACAAGAACATTTCCTTTTGGGGGCAAGACTGCTAACTAAATTGCAAAGATCTGTAGCAAAATACTGTATAGTACCTACTTTTAAAACAAACAGAAAAAAAGAATCCCCACATACTAAGTTAATTCTGCAGTGTTGAAAGCTCCAATGAAGAAGTCTGAATAGAAGAATGAATGAGATTCCCTCAGAAAAAGAAAGGATGATGAAATAACTATCTTACTGCATTGGCAGCTACAGAATTTTTAAATTATTTTTTTCCCCTCACTGCTCCCTAATGATTTACGCATCAAATTCTGAAGGTAACCCATATCCTTTCAATAAGAAAATACAAGACAGACATCACCAATCTCTGCCATTCTCTTGATCACAAGGTTTACAGCAGATCACCATGAAATATATTTCAGCTGGGTACTAGTCCTGCAACTTGTTTGCATTTCTTCTCCGCTGAGACCTGATGCCACAGGGCTAATACCTGCTAGAAACCACCAGTGTGCTCTTGCTTTCTTCAGAGCATGGACAGTGAGAAAAGAATACAGCAGGTGCTCTCCACAATTGTCAGGCAAAGTCACAGAGCGTAGCGGGCACAGGAAGCAGTGCTGTGAGCAGGGATGGCAGCAATCAGAACAAGAGCCATGATGAGCAACACTGAGGTATCAGTGGTGCCTTCAAAAAGTACTTCTAAAGCAGACACCGCAAAGCCTGGAGAAAGTGGAGCCAGGCAAGAATATGGAACAAGAGCTACTTTTCTTGAGTTCAATCAGTCTCAATTTGTTTGAGGATACAGAACCTGCACTGGACGTGTTTTCTGTACATAAAATTCTGTCATTTCCTTCCAGAAGCAGAAAGAATTACGTGTTGTAACTCTACTAAGCATTATTCCTCCTTCCTACAACAACTATAATGTCTAACTTTATTATAAAGTGACATGGACATACTTGGTTTCAAATACCTATCACAGGAATAAAAATACCACACCTTTCTTAATGGAAGCACGATCAATATTATACGCTGGGTTGAAAGACAGAATAGTCTACAAATCTCATACTAAGCTATTGTTGTCTGCTTTGTTCAGGTTGTCACTGATTGAATAATACTTCAAGAGCAAATGCAAGACAGAAAAACGTTTGCATTGCAAAGGTTTCAGGGTATTTTTTTAAAAAAAAGAGAGAATGTTCCTATTGGGCAGCTCTATGCTGCAACCATAAGCATAACTGTGAATATGTTCTAAAATTTATTTATTTGCAAATATAAAGGGCTAAAGAAATTCTGTCATGACAAACAGAAACAATCTGTCAAAACAGGAGGGTGTTGGGTTTTTTCATCCACAGCACTCGAAACACCCAAAATTAAATGAATCCTTGTCACTGGATTTCTATAAATACTTAATTACTTAAATACAATAAGGATGTTCTTCTATTATAAGAGAATTGTGCAATCTCTCACAAGAGGATATTCATTACTTTCTAACCATCTGTCACTTCAGTTCTCCAAACACCACACCTCCCCAAAAAATCTAATTAGTTTTTATTCAGTCACACATTATAAATGATGCTAGTGTGGATACTGAAAATGTAGTTTAATGAAGTTAATATCAAGGCATAATGGAAGGCGGTTTGCTGAACAAAATGGACCAGAAGGCAAAAAAAGGAAAAGTCACACCCTGCTAATTCTACTATACATTTTTCATTTCCCATTGAGCAGGAAATTGTTGGCTAATAAGAAGGAAAAAGAGAGCAAATACAATCTCATAGATAAACTTACAGGTAGTAAAGTTTTCCAGCAGCTGGAAGCACTCGTTTCCGGTAGTCTATTCCAGAATCAAGCTGGACTGTGTTGCAGTATTTCTACAGAGACAAAACAAAAAGCTTTCCTCAAGCTAAAGCTGAATTTACTATTGTCTGTGTTAGAGAGAAGACACACTGCTGTGATAAACCATCAGCATGAATATCATCTGTGAAACTAAAATTCAAGATCACAAAATTGAAGCCTCCTTAGCAATTATCAAAGCAAAGAAATAACCTGGAAATCATTCACATATTCAAAACAAAAAAGTAACCATTTCCACAAGTCCATCAGGTAGAAAATTAATTAGATTAGAAGCACACAAAATAAGGGTGAATATTATTTGTTCTCTCTGGGTAGTGCTTTGTTGGGGGAACTGCACAAAAATAATTATTTCCACATTAAAGTATATACATTTAGAAATACAAAATTAGTAGCATTAAGAGTTTAACAGACTACAAACAAATTCTAGCAAACTACTTCTATTTTGTAAGGTAAAAATAATTTTATCTTTTCCTCCTACTAATAAGATTAAAAATTTTGTAAGTCAGACATCAAATATATGAACCACACCAGTCTCACGGCAAAATCGACCAAAGCATAAAGGGGAATAAACAAAGCTCTCTATAAAAAACATTTTGTTTCATTTTTGCAATATCTGCATTGACTCAGAAAAGCATCTCTTTTGTTCCCCTTTAAACAACCTGTAAGATTACAAGTGTGATACAGATGTCTTAAGTAGTCACAATTAATTGCTTCTGTTAGAAAACTCAGACCCAGCTGTACTAAAGGGTGCTTTTTTGATTCAAGGCCTGAAGCTGAGAGAAAAATTCTCACTAACATCAGTGGGATCAAGATTTTACACCCTCTGGCAAAGGGAATAGCTCTGCTTATCTGTTATGGCTACTGCCAACATACACAACTTCTATGTATTATATAGCTAGAAGCAAAAGAAGCTACAGAAGAAAGGGAGGAAAAGTTTTAATATTTTAGAAAAATATAACTCTATCAACAATTCAAATTAAGGCAATTCAGCTTTTTTTAATGTAATTCAACACCACTAAAAGTCTTTGGACTGCTAGAATGCACTAAATCACTCTGCTTCTTTGCTGCACTATGAACTATTAGTTTATATTTAATACTCTTGTGAAGCATTTCATATTCTGTGTGTCAAACTTTTCAAAGCCTCCTTGAGGCCATTCAAATAAGAAAATTGGAAATGTCAACCCTCATTTATAGCAACTACATTGCAGGGAAAAAAATCTAGAAGAACTATCATCAGTGATTTGAGGAACAATGGTCCTTTTGAACAAATGCGTTGCGCAGGACATTGCAGGAGTGACTGTCATGACTCACTGCACTAATTTTTTGCCCTTGGCTGTCACTGAAGGCTCTATCCCGATTTTAAACCTCCGCCTTCTCTGCACAGACATACAGCTGAAGAAAGAAGGTGAAAAAAAAATCATCCTGAAAGCACAGAATCCCAGGAAAATCCACGTATCTTTAATTCCAGTAAGTGAAAAAGCCATGCTAATCAAATCGTTATCTTGGACTAAGGCTACTGCAAACACAATAGCATTGGTGCTACAATATTATTATAATCTATTCCCTTTCTTTTCATGAGAGCTCACAAAGAAGGAGAATAACAGCAGAAGAAAAAAGTTTCAGAGGCATGTAATAATATGCACAAGGGAGGGATGTTTAATCTTTTCTTCAGCATCACTCTGGCAGCCAAGGCTAGAAGGAAGATTACTGAAATTCTGCAGCAAAGCTAGTGCACTTCGCTTTTCTTTGCCAGTATCTTTCACCTAATGTTTTATTTTTCCAAAGTAGAAGATTAGCTTAAGTACTATTTTCTTTATGCTAGTAGGGGAAAAAAAATGCAGATTACTACTACAGCTTTGGGGACTCTGAGATTACTTAGATTAACTTTAGATACTCGGATATTTAGTAATGCTGTTTATAATTTTGGGGGTTTTCTCCTGGAAACAAGAGAACAGCAATCTTGCGTGAATTCAGCCTCATCTCTTTGGCCTTCAAGACGGCTTTACAAACTCTACTGCTCCCTCACTGCGTTGTGTTGCACACAGCGAAGAGCAAACACAGAACTACATACAGTTCAGAGTATTTATTTCATGGTTATGGTAGGGTTGAAAGAAATAAAAAGTACACCTGAACACTGCAGCTCATGTAAATTTGTTGCCCTGATATTTACTCTGGTGCTTGTGGCTGAACTGCTAATGACTGCTGAGTGGAGCAGGAGTTCTGTGCACTCAAATACAGACTGCTACTGGGCAGTATTGTGCAGGTCATTGCAACTTGAAATAGAAATGAACACTCAGTGCTACAGTATTTTAGTCCACTTGTGTTCCACTTACAAACTTGTCACTCCTTAAATTCACAGACAGCCTTTTATGACTCCATGACTCACATTACAGTGAATGAGTTTTGGAGTTAAGAACTGTAGATGTAAATACTACCAATACAGCTACAAAGAAGATGCATTTTCTTCTGTCTTCCTTCCCTTTTTCTTTGAGGTAATTAGTATTATCACTATTCAAGAAAAATCACTATCATTAGTGACACTAGTCAAGAAGAGCTTGTGTGTTCAAAAGCTTATTTATGTTTTTTGGCCTTTTTAAGGGTTGCCTAACTGAAAGATATTTCTCTCCCCTATAAATCTTGCTCATTTGTCTGCAATGATGCACTACTATTGATTCTAATATGATATCACATTATGCAGCTTATTTCAAAAATATCTTTTAGATATTCTGGGCTCTAGGACCTTTCAGCCAGAAATGCAATAGTAGAATCCTGTTGAGAGATCTATAACATGAAGTTAATACAGTCCTACCGATTTTTTGCTTCCTTAGGAGGTAAAAGTTAACTGAACCAAATATAAACAAAATGGAAAACCAGAATTCTGAGGTACAGCCATTTGTGTAATACACAATATAAGCACAGAAGCAGGATGCAGCTAACTTGAACAGTGAAATACTCAGTCCTTTTTAAAACATTTGACATTTTATTTGCCCACTTCTTAAATTTTCCTAATTAATTTATGGTTTTGTCCTCTCCAGACTGATGTTAGGTTCAGAAGGAACTCCAGCCACTTAGACACCATATTCTAAATAAAAATGAAACAGCCACAGGAATCTCCTAATCCTTCTACATGTTCATGTAAGTATTTACTAATGCTTGTTGTTAACTGTTTTCACGGAGACACTTCAAAGCTCACCCACACCTATTTTTTTAGACACTGTATAAATATACATAAAATGAACAGCTCCTGCTGTTAAACCCAAACATCATAATCTGCATCACAACACGCTCTCAGAAAACATTGCTTTAAAGCATGAATCCTGCTGTTAGATTATAGGCTTTGCAGGGTAGGAACAACCTTCTCTTAAGTGGATATATGACAAACAGAGATCCATAGGTGCTAAAGGAAAATAATGTAACAACAACCAAAAAAAAAATCACACAGAAGTGGGCAATGCTATTTACACAAACTGAGCTACAGTAAAGGAGAGAAAAGCTGAGACAGCAGTAAACCAAAGAGCAGTAATGGGAGGACTGCTTGCACTGCCAGATGATGATAACAACACCATCTCTCCTCTAAGTTAAGAATGTCCCAGTGCAGATGGTTCTAAAGGAAGATTCAGCACATGGTCACCTTTACTCAAGAGTCAGAAAGGTCACAAAAAAGCTTTGTGCAGAGCAGAGATCCAAAAGTTTTTCCTTTAGAGTTTTCTTTTGTAGACAGGAGTACCCACAATGGTTTTCTGTTTCTGTACACATTAACATTCACTTATCTGCTTCACAGGAAGGCAGAGGACAAAATGTTCATCTTTGTACATTATTCTTTTAAGATACATGCTTTTGGTGTTAAAAGACAGCATATAATCAGAACGTTTAACAGAAGAAAATAAGACACACCCAAATATCGTATACATCCAAGCTAAACACTTAAAATCCTAGATTTACAAAAAGGAAAACCAGATACATGGTTGCACAGTGTGGAAAAAGAAATCCTGCTCACAAGTTAAGAATGCTGATCATCAGAGAGTGTGTCTATGTGATTATCCCCATGCATCTTCTCTCCCCTTCACAGGTGTCAACAATATTATTTTGCATCACAGAACTAAACAGTAAATATTACAATTTAAAAATCTGCAAGTCTGGGGAAGAGGGCAAAGGTAGGCTTCTCCACTTTTTGTCCTTCTTACAGCAAGGGGAAAAAACCCCATACAATACTACATATAGAAGTTCTAGTTTCTCTCTTCATCTTCGGACTACCTCATCCAGCACTGGACTGATTAAATCCTAGGGATGTGATTGCATCCTCACACTCACTAATCACCACGGAATCCTAATCAACAGCCACAGAACTAACTGGAGTGCTCAGATTGTTAGCACTTAATTGTCAAACCCACGACTGTAACTATTGGTTTCCATTTCTTAAGATAAAGTTTTAAAATTCCAAATTTAATTTAGTTGGGCTAGACTTCTTTTGAAATAAGTACTTAATACTGAAGCTACAGTCAGTCTAGGAGAACCATCCACAGTTTCCAACAGATTTTCTATTCTACTGAGATATTTAAAAGTCTTACTCTATTAAATTCAAATGCATAAAATTAATTAGTCATACAATTTATTTTTAAGTCATTTATGTATTTATGGACACAAAGAACAAATACAATTACAGAATTGAAAACGCAATTAGTAAGTTAAAAATACAGTGTGAGCATGCACTCATTTTCACTGAAGTGGCATAAAAACTTTGTATTCCAGAAGGGAAAAAAAATTATAAAGCCTCAAGGCTCAACTCAAGACACAACAACAAAAACAACAATCTTCAGACAGAATAGATAAAATCAGACTGTCAGTAGACCTACAGTAGGAAGTATTAAATACAGATTAATATAAATACATTTTTCTTCCTGTGAGCACCTCTAATATTCCTTTGTTGCTGCAATCAAGAATGGTAGCTACTACAATGTTTAACTGCTCAAGACACAGCATGATAGATCATTAAGAAGAGGAACAAAGGTTTCAGAAAATTTAAAAAAGCAATCAAAGTTAACTGGATAACCTGCAAGTTCTCAAGAAGTGTGTTTCCCATGTGTCACAAAAAGCCCTGAAATACTAATAGACAGCCTTGTGGTCCACATTAAACACTGTACTAAATATCACGTGCCCCTGTGAGCTCAAATATTGTGATCAGCTAAACAACCTTGATAATGCAGGTGAGTAGTCAACCCAATTATCATCCTCTGCTCTGAATTTTAACAGCATTAAAAAAAGAAAACTGAAAAAACAACATACAAATCATCCTGTTGGACCACAAGAATAGACAAACTAATCACCATGGAATCCTAATCAACAGCCAAAAATCTAACTGGAGTGCTCAGATTGTCAGCACTTAAACATCAAACCCACCTATCTGAGGACCTCCAGAGAAGGTGTAGGAGAACAGAGACACCAGAGTGCCTCAACTTAGGATGATCGTTACCTTAATTCCCACACCTGCAGCCTTTCACACCTGTGTCAAATCAGACACCTGCAAATGCAGCAGCAGCACTGCATCTGCAGCATCAAATACACTTTCCATATGACTAAAGAAGAGTATAGTTCTATCCCACAAATGCAAAGCTACACAATTAATACTCTTGGCCTCTGTGTAGTTCTGAACAAGCACATCAGCACAACTACTACCAGGAACCAAGCCATGCCTATCTAAGAAGTGCAACTTCCAGCTACTGTTTCTGAGCAAAAGGAATCATAATTTTTATGTAGGTCTCATCCTCCCCTTTCCAGTGTATTCTCTGATTTGGTGTCCATTAACAATACATAGGATCACTAATATTCCTTTCCCCCAGCAAATCAGAAAAATAATGAGATTGTTCATTTGCAATCATTCTTCTCATACATTTACATCCAGCTTCGGAGAGAAAAGCTCTCTTGCATCACACAACACGTATACACGTGATGAGAGCACCCCAGCCAACAACAGAGGAAGAGTTCCTCAGGTAAACAAAGCTCACTAGACTTAGCCATTTTTATTTGTATTATTTGACTCCATGTAGTGTTAGATTATCAACAATAATATTATTCCTTCTTTCTCAAAATTCTTCCTTAAATGAATTCAAGAAATCATTTCTCCACCTAAAGGATACCATTACAAACTGACATTTTCCATAACTGTGGTAGAACAAGAATCGTCTTAAGCAAAAATGTAGTGTGTCATGAAAAAATTATTTCTGACACAAAGCACAACCACAGTGCTTTGAGTAACTCTGGTGTACTCTCAAAGTCACCAGCATGTGCCAGTCACCGGCATGTTTCAGAATGTGAAACTGGTCCAACTGGGACTCATAAGCTGGACAAGTCATAAGCTGGACAGGCTGTCAACAGCCTGCTGAAAGAAGTGTACAAGGTTATGTGCACTGTTTCCTCTCTGGTGCAGCTGTAAAAGGAGATCAACCAGACTGCTGATCATGAGCATGCGTGGTACAGGACTTGGATGTAGGACTGGAAGGGATACTAAACAAGTTTTGCAGAGACACAAAAAACTGGGAAGAGCTGTTGACTCCCTCGAAGGCAGGGAGGCCCTGCAGAGAGACCTCGACAAATTACAGGACTGGACAATGACCAACCTCTGTTCAACAAGAGAAAGTGCCTGATTCTGCACCTGGGGTGGGGCAACCCTGGATGTACATACAGACTGGGGGATGAGATGCTGGAAAGCAGTGCCACAGAAAGGGACCTGGGGGTCCTGGTTGATGGCAAGTTGAATATGCATCAACAGTGCCCTGGCAGCCAGGAGGGCCAACTGCCTGTGCAGGGCTAAGGGTTGGACTTGACAACCTTTGTGGGTCTCTTCTAACTTAGCATACTCTGCAGTTCTCTGATTCTGTGGTACAGGTGCAGGACCTTCCAGGGGCTGCTCCTTTTATCCTTGTTTTTTGGTTTTGGTTTTGGGGTTTTTTTTAAGAAAAGTAACCAAGTTTGTTAAACTTCCAACTTTCTGCTACATCAATCCATAGGAATGAGATGTACTCAGGTGGAGGGGGAAGGAGAAAGAGAATCATCAGATATTTGGTGGTCGATAAAACCTTGGTCCAAGCATTGTTGGGTGTGCACACAGTTTTTGTCTCCTTGTTCAGATGTTGTTGAAACAGTAGACTTTAAAGAAAATGTCAATGAATCCTCATAAGCACTATACATGACCTCTGGGGTAATTAGCAATCATTCAAAAGCAACAAGACTAAAGTGTTCTATTCTTTATTACTGTCAGCTCTTGTCTTGATCAGCATTTTAATAAAGATGGTTCATTTCTAAGACAGTTTCATGAATCAGTCATAATTACATTCTGACACGCAGTGAATAGTAAAGCAAAACTAAATATCACTTCATCAACCTTTCTAACCTTTATGCAAGTATTAACTGTAAATAATTTTTACACAATCTTACAACAAAAAATCCTCACATTTCTTAGCTTTGTACATACTCTACCCTAACTGAATTTCCTGTGACCTATACCTGGGAAAAAAAAAAAAACAAACCCTACAATCAGGAATAATTACTTAGTTTTGTGTGATATTCAGGTATTGCCTTTCACAGATCAAATCAACTTTAAGGAGAAAAGGCTATTTGTTCTACAAAACAGTGCAATGCTTTAAGTGGTTAACTGAATTTTTTTACAGTCTTTTTCCCCCATATTATTCTGCAATAATAAAATATGGGAAATTGCTAAAATAGCCTTAGATATATCACACTTTATCCCAACTGCAAACACTGTAACAAAACAAAATGAAAAAAACAAATAACCACACAAAGAAATTGTGAGGAAAACTTTCTAAATATCATCCAAGAATCTTGTAAAATATGAAGGAAACATCATGGTCAGTTTGATTTTGGATGACAAACATTTTATTTGTGAATTATATTTCAATGGACCTAGAGCACGAAGATCTGGGAAAAGAAATACTGCCGAGTATAATTTTTTCAATGAATCCTTTTTTTTTACACTTGTGACAAGAACGTTTAGACTTTAAACTGAAGAGCTTAGCAGAGATAAATTGAGAGCCAAAATTCATTCAGTGGAAGTTGCACAAGTTTACATTACAGCCTTCAAACTTTAACAACTAAGAAACCCCACTATTCTTGCTACCACAAAGAACATATGATCTATTGTACAACTTTTCAATAACTTATTTTAATGTCTAGCTACAAATCAGCTACCCCCTAAGAAGAGGAAAAATAGACAATTAACTTGTAAAATAATGGTGCATGAATAAGACAGAGACTCTTCAAATGTACTGTTCTGTGAATAGTATTTCAGATATTCAGACAAAAGTGAAAGAACTCAGAAGGTACAGATGTGGCTGTGCCGGCTCTCCTTTTTCCAGTCAGGGAGCAGAAGAATGGCAGAGTAAACCTCCATGCAATAGGAATTACACTGAACAGCTCTCCCCATTTCACACTACTTAGGGCAAAAAAATCTTCCTTGCAGAATAAGTATAAATAAAAAAAAATAAATTAAAAAAAAAAAAAGGCCAAACCTGCAAATCACAAATCACTGTACAACACCCACTTTTGCTAAAGAACCAATAATGACTGTAACTTTCAATCTCCTAATAAGCAAGCTGTGGTATTCTGTGAAAAACAAATGCCAAGAGTTCACACTGAATTTATAACATGATGTTTCATAAGCTAAGGGTCAAATTCACCCCTAATACGTGTACTTCACTGGAATTATACCCTGGACAAAGTTATTTGTCTAGATTTCTTTTATGCTGTTGTTTTTCTTTTTAACATTTGATTTGTATTTCTTTTCCCAGTATTAGCCTTTGCTCCTGCCAGAAATGTTGGCAGGCAGGGAAAAAAAAAAAAAAAGGAAAGAAAAAAAAAGTAGTATTGATTTACAAAACTGGATTTCCCAGAATAAAAAAAAAAAAAAGCGATTAAGGTCTAAACAAAGGCTAAAGATGGCTTACGCTTAGCTCTGATGAGGTCCACTACCTCATTACCAACAACTGAAAACTTCTGATGCATTTGGTTTCAAGGGAATCCAAAAGTCCTTGCTGTAAAGCAGGCTGGGGGGTGCGGGGTCCATTCACTCATTCTGTATCACAACCATTATGTAAGAAGCATAAAACACTGCCTTTATGCTGCCAAACCACAATGACTCTTCTTACATCAAAGCGTTTTCACCACTAGGGTTTTTTTTCTCTGAAATTTATTCAAGCCAAGGGCAGGGAGACAACAATTCATACACGCTAATTACACCTAATTATCTATTCCTTTTTTTTCCCCCCCTTTCCACCAGCTTCGGCCAGTGTTATTTGCTATCTGGGTTTCTCACAACCTCCCCTTGCCCTGTCCATCCAACTCAACAGTAAAGTCTTTGAAGAAAACAGTTGTGGCTTCTTAGAATTTTAACAATATAAGGTTCAACTCAAATTAAATTATTCTATTATTAGTTTTGACACATTTATGTGTTAAATATGAAGGCCTCGTTAATTTGGCAAATTCCTCACAGCTCTTCAAGACTAGAATTGCTGGTAACACCCTCTCTTGTAGGAGCTTCTCCTCATGCTTTCTTTTCATGATCTAAATGAAATGTTTATTGGATTAAAGTTCTTCTCTGCAGACCTCCATGGTGGCCTGTGACAAAGAGCTTAAAAGCTTTATTAATTGGCTCGGGCTTTCTGGGGGGAGGCAGGACCTCATTTCACATTACATCACAAGCAAACAGAACTGCCACGTGTAATTAGACTAATTTATCCTGATATAGCAGGAATCAACTATTCGATACCTATGATATGCTTTGATTTACTTATTTTAATCAAGGAGTAAACAAACCAAGCAAGAGCTCAGGAAATCCTAACAATTAATGGGAGGGGGAAGGCAGGAAGCCTGGCGCAGAGCTACAGTAGCAACTATTTTATCCTAGGATAAATTTTAATGTGCATCTAAATAAATTGTGTAGGAGCAAGAGTGTAAGACAGACATAGAAGGTAAAGAAACTGAACAGCTCAACTCTGGACAATACAATAAAGCAACAGTTACACTATAAAATATTGTAACATTTAAGTGTTCTAAACCACAGAATTCAGATAAATCCGGTGTTTCAATTTAACACATACACACACAGAGATTTAGAAGGTTGAATGCAGAAAGGATTGGTAACTTCTAATCTGACATCCTGCTTTCTATACAACATTTTATTAGTTGATAGTCTCACAAATTTGTCCAACTAAAATTACTCAGAAATTACACTGTTGTTCAGCACAAAAATACTTACAGTCATGCTATATTTCCTATTTTTATTTCTTCTGTGTTTAATTAGGTACACTTCACAAAAGACGTGTACTTCTATTACTTGCTGAGAGAGAGAACAAGAACAAATGCTCCTTCTACTTAGGAGTTTGCTTGGTTACATACTAAGAAGGGAAACAAAAGGCCCAACATCTTCAGTAATGAAAAAGTCAATTGATAGGCGAAGCCATCACAATATCAAAGGCCTAATCCCTGCAATTCTGACTCAGGTGACAGTTCACAGAGGTCAGAGTGGCTGACACTGACCTCAAAAGCAGGTTTTAACTATTCAGCATACTAAAAGCTGCTGGGCTATCACACCATTAGACTGGAACAAACTGACAAATCAATTTCATCAAGGAGATGACTTTTTTGGGAGGGGGACCAGGGGGGAGGCAGATCCGCCACTCAACAAATGCCTGCATTTCTCACACAGGTGGTTGGACAAAAGCTGACTGCACCATCAAAGGCATTTTATATTTGCCAAATGCCTTTGTACAAAACCAACTCCCACCACTTCCTTAGGGACAGCTCTAAATGTTTTTTAACCAAGTATTTTTCACATACTCATACTAAGTTATTGAAAAGTGAAAATGCTTTCAAGTTCCTCAATTTCTTGCTTTCTAAGAAAATATATATTTCAATTAAAACCACTAATAATCATTAACCAATTTCATGAAAGAGTGCAACATAGCATATAAAAACACATTGCTTTCTATTTGAGCGCACAATGCTTACTGTTAAGAGTCATTTTAACCAAATACTGTTAAAATAAATAACTATTTGGTCCCTAATGGCAGAAGGGGGGAAAAAGGTCACTATAGGAAGCTGACAGGAAAACCATGTCCTACTGACAATAAATTTCTGGCTGATTCCTTCTCTTAATGCAGAATACACGTAGACAACGCCAAACATTTTATTTTCAAATTGTACCTTTTAAAGGTATACTCAGACTACCAAAGGCCCTAAAACTTTCTGACTTTGAGTTAGAATTTTGTGCAGTGCAGGTCTACTGCATGAGGAAAAAAGGACAAAATGCAGAAGTTACATACTTTGTATTTCAAAATGGCTTGACATTTTTAAACTTCAGGCTACATTTCCATGAAACCTTTGGAAGCTCAAGAACTGCTCACTGAAGTTATAGACTATATGCAACAAATTATCTGAGGAGTTTTCCTTCCTGA
The DNA here is from genome assembly GCA_013397135.1 of Pachyramphus minor. Taxonomy (NCBI): domain Eukaryota; kingdom Metazoa; phylum Chordata; class Aves; order Passeriformes; family Tyrannidae; genus Pachyramphus; species Pachyramphus minor. Next base: position 331,879 of record VYXB01001355.1, read on the forward strand.
TTTTCTGGAGAATGAAACATTGAACTAGACACTGAATTAGGATTCTAGAACAGTTAAGGGTTGATGTAAATGTCTTCATTAAACGTCTGCAAAAATTAAAATGTTGCCCAAATTACTGCCAAACCAGTAAATTAAAGAACTCTTTTTTTTTCCTTTTTTTTTCCTTCAAGAGCCTCACATCATATTTTACATCAAGTTGTTAAAGAATGTTGATTTGCTGGAGGGTAGGAAGGCTCTGCAGAGGGATCTGGACAGGTTGGATTGATGGGCCAAGGCCAACTGTAAGAGGTTCAAGAGGGCCAAGTGTTGGGTCCTGCCCTTGGCTCCCAACCACCCCCTGCAGTGCTACGGGCTAGAGGAAGAGTGGTTAGAAAGCTCACCAGCAGAAAAGGACCTGGGATTAAAATTTCTTCACCAAAAGCATTTGTCAAGCATTGGAACAGGCTGCCCAAGGAAACGGTTGAGTTACCATCCCTGAAGGAAAGACGTGTAGATGTGGCACTAAGGGACATGGTTTAGTGGTGGACTTGGCAGTGCTGGGTTAACAGCTGGACTGAACAATCTTCAAGGTCTTTTCCAACCTTGAACGATTATGTGATTCAAAGATACGTATCTTTATTTATTCTTGCCACTACTGGTGTCCCCCAGGGATCAGTGTTGGGCCTAGTCCTGTTTAACATCTTTATTGATGATCTGGATGAGGGGATTGAGTGTATCGTTAGCAAATTTGCAGGTGACACCAAGCTGGGAGGGAGTGTCGATCTACTGGAAGCCAGGAGGGCTCTGCAGAGGAACCTGGACAAGCTGGATAAACAGGCCAAATCCAACAATATGGGGTTCAAGACCAAGTGCTGGGTCCTCCACTTTGGTCACAACAACTCCCTGCAGTGCTACAGGCTGGGCACAGAGTGGCTGGAGAGCAGCCAGGTAGACAGGGACCTGGGAGTTTGGATTGACAGGAGGCTGAACAGGAGCCAGCAGTGTGCCCAGGTGGCCAAGAAGGCCAATGGCATCCTGGCCTGGATCAGGAACAGTGTGGCCAGCAGGAGCAGGGAAGTGATTCTTCCCCTGTACTCAGCACTGGTGAGGCCACACCTGGAGTCCTGTGTCCAGTTCTGGGCCCCTCAGTTCAGGAAGGACATCGAGGTGCTGGAGCAGGTCCAGAGAAGAGCAACCAGGCTGGTGAAGGGACTGGAGCACGAGCCCTATGAGAAGAGGCTGAGGGAGTTGGGGTTGTTCAGCCTGGAGAAGAGGAGGCTCAGGGGAGACCTCATCACTCTCTACAACTACCTGAGAGGCGTTTGTAGCCAGGTGGGGGTTGGTCTCTTCTCCCAGGCAACCAACAGTAGGACAAGAGGGCACAGTCTTAAGCTGCAGCAGGGGAGGTTAAAGTTAGACATCAGGAAGAAGTTCTTTACAGAGAGAGTGATTGGACATTGGAATGGGCTGCCCAGGGATGTGGTGCAATCACCATCCCTGGAGGTATTTAGAAGAGACTGGATGTGGCACGTAGTGCCATGGTCTAGTAGACAAGGTGCTGTTGGGTCAAAGGCTGGACTCAATGATCTCAGAGGTCTTTTACAACCTAGCTGATTCTGTTATGTACATCAGCTTTAAAATATTTAGAAAATTTATGTATTTGTTTTTTGTTAGCTTTACAATTTTTTTGCAGAATTTATGCTCTAAGCATTTGAACAAAGTAACTGTGAGCAATGAATGTTTCTCTTTTCAAGAACTGCCTTAAAAAAAAAAATAAAATCACATAGTAGTTCCATGCACTTTAAAATGCCCAAAGAGATCCTGCAAGCTTAAAAGCTCAATCAAAAGGGATTGGATCTAATTACAATTATAGAATTAAAAGATTTTTCTTCCTAATACTTCTTATCTCTGTAAAGCTCTATCTCTGTAAAATTTCATGGACTGAAGAAGCACTCTTATTTGTTGCAGAAACTAAGCCCTTCCATAAGGAACACTGTGTTCCGAAGAATTATAGCCTGTGCTGGTTTAGAAGTGAACTGGTGGGTAAAATGAATCCAACTAAAGAAAGATTAGAGCTACAATTTACTAAAAAAGATCATAAATCTAATGATACAGAGAAAAACTGGTTTTCACCCCCAATAAATGCAGCGCCCTGAGACAAGAACAGAACAGTGTTCAATAGCCCCCTTGCTGAGCACCACGTGGTCCCCTGGGTGCAAAGTAAAAGGAAAAGAAAACGTGTTGGTCTGGATCATCATCGCAGTTCTGTTAAAGTTCTGGTTTTCCTCAGGATCCGACCAGCGGCACCAGAAGTCCCAAAACTGGAAGTTTATATATGCTCAGGTTCAAGTGAGAATGCCCAGTGCCTGCCCCAGGGCAGGGAGCTTCACAATGGGTGATTTAACTCTGTGAGTCATGGGATATTTTTGGAGTCTTTAATGGTCTGGGTCATTCCAGCTGCCTATTATGCCAGTCCAGTATGACCCACTAGCAGAGATGACCCCTCAGGCTGGGTGTGAAGCTGCTAATGCTTCCCCAGAGGGAAGGTGTCAGGTGTGCCCTGGGCAGCTGTTGCAAATGATCCATTATTAACAGTCCATCGGAAATGACACAGCAGGTGTAGAATACACAGTTTTGGTTATATCCACATAGTGATAAACTGGTCCCAGTCCCTGTAACTAGGACACAGCCATAACAATGAACTGATCAATTCAGAGTTTTCCCCTGTTTATGAAAACTACCGCTTTGATTAATGAATTGCTGAAAAATTACATCTCAAATTATTTAAGATTTCAAAAGATGAGAACACTGGGATAGGCTTAGAATTGGACAGGGAACACATACAGGGCAGAAAGAGCTGACAGTGGTGTTACTGGCCTGCCCAATAACACAGACCTGGGGCTTTTCTGTGGCCACCAGCTGTGGGACCTGAAGCATGTCCCTAAAAACTGGAACTTATCAACTGCAACCTCATACTGCAGGCATTCAACACTCACTTGTCCCCAGTAATCTATCACCTAGAAAGGCAATACAGACAAACTCAGGAAGACAACTGTATCTTCCCTAGGATGCTATTTCACCCTTCAGCTTATTCCACAGAAACTGGCTTTCAGTTTCCTTTGTAGGAAATACAAACTCAAACACAGATACTGGAATTACATGGACTGCAGAAAAGAAAAACAACTATTGAGGATGAACCTAAGTCTAGGAAAGAAACCATTTCTTTTGATCATTTGAAGACAGGAAAAATTTCTGTATAAAATTTTTTTTATAAAAATTTAAAAAAAGTAAAAAATTTTTGTATACCTGGGTATCTAGGAACTATGTCTTCCATTTATGAGGAACGAAATTAGATAAGATTCCAGTGTGGAACATGCCTACTTCTAAAAAGTGTTAAATAAAAAAATGTAGATTCTGACATTTTTTTAATTAATTTTTAGTATCTTGCCATTATCATTCCACTTTCCAGTTAGGGTCAGAGAAGTATTTGTTGATAAACTTCCTCTAATCCACCTTTCAGGCATTATGTTTTTGGGAAAGAATCATGTTATGCTGGTAACAGTTATTAAAGTGACATTGAAAGCAGATATATTAAGAGCAGTGTTAAAACACAAAGGTGTTGGGGAAAAGAACAATGACAGGTAATCCAGAATTTCAGAAAGGCCCTCGTGAATAGTGTCAAATTTTTTTTCGCCATTCATTATGATGACAATATTCATCTGCCTCAAGTCTGGCTTGTGGTACTCGTTTCTTGTTGCACTACTCCATTCTCTAGACCAATCCACTTTTACTGCTTCTCTCTATATTCCATTCTAAAATATTTTGATCCCATTCCCAGTCCTGATGAGGTGTTCTACATGCATAAACTACATTTCACCTTTTTTAATTCAGCTAGACAGAAAGAGGGAAAAAAGGAAACTACAAATAAGCATACATGACAGATATTCTTAAAGTCTGAAATCGGTGAAATTTAATCGGTGAAATTAAAGAGCCTTACACTTACCAAGAAGAAAATGCAGAGCTAAAAAGGGAAGATATATAGAAAAGAATGATTTGCTATGGTCACTGCATTTCAAAAAGCAATTGCGTATGGAACTACTTCTATTCTTGAAAATACTCTATGATTGGGAGCTCTCCAATACCCAATGTAGCCAGCTACAGAACAAACCCTTTTCAAGACTCTGAAATGGAAGTGGTTGTTCATTTATTTTTATGTTTCTTACTCTTCTGAAGCCATCCAGGCAAGAATCACTTTCACTGGTAACCTCCCTAACTTTATATACAGCCATTCTAAGATGTACAGGAGTGCCACAATAACGTCAATGGCATATTAACTTCAAAACCTGGTAATTGTTCATTGTTCAAATGTCAACATCAGATGGGATTTTCAAAGGTGCTTAGGCAATCAAGCAGTCTCATGATTCAAAAAGGGTCCACTGAAAACCCAAGGGGCTGCTTTACTGCTGAGCACCTTAACAGAAACATCCAGCCAATATACCTATTCAGCAATTGCAAATTTCCTATCACAAAGCCAAACCTACCCTAAACTCTACCTTACCCTCCTCTTACATTAGAGATAAATATAGTTAACATTATTTATGTATTTCTGCTAGCAATACTTCCGTGAGTTAGGGAAATGCTGTTATTTCCATTTTACATGTCATGTCAATCCAGGCAGAACAGGATATGAGAGGTGTATGTTAGCCCTCAATAACATAATGATACAAAAGTAACTTGTGAGTGAAAAATATCTGTGACTTGACCAGAACTTAAAAGTGTGATTTTGGCATATGTTCTTTTTAACAGCAAAATAAGCACTGATTGTATTATTCACATAGAGAAAGGATCTTCCATTTTTTAATTTAAATGAAGCAATTACAGTTGCTTTTGACCTGCCACACTACAACATGCAGACTCAAGGAACCTTCAGAGCTGCTGCTTGTTGAACAGCATACGAAGTCTCAGAATAAGCCATTCAAAAAACTACTTACAAATGAGAACGACAATCGAGGGGTACAGAACAAACACTACTTTCCTTACATCAAAGAAACAGCAAGTTTTTGTAGCATAATAAATGTAAGATGTCCACAAGTACAACACAAATGTTAGAGGCGTACTGTGTTATAAGCATACACACACCAGCCAGCAAGAAAGTCTTATCCAAATGAACAAATTCTGCTGCCTTAGTCCAAAAGATAACTTTCTGTCATACTAAAAATGTCCAGCTTTCAAGAGATGTTAATTCCAGAAGGAAAAAGTCCTTTCTTGCCTTACCTTCAATTATTTTTGTTCTAAATAGTTAAAGCATATATATAATCTGGAAACTAGCATCAAAGCAATCCTGTACAAATCTCTAATTTATTAATAAACCAGGGAAAACTGAAAGGCATTTAACAGGTGGCTCTCCTTACCTTCAGCACAGCAATGAATGGTACAAAATTAGCTCTCTGAAGACCATTTTTATAGAGATCTGAAAGAAAGGAAATCAGTACCGTTTTGCTACTTAGTCCTAGTAACAATATCAGCTTGTCTTCTAGTCTAGCAAATAAAACTCAGTGTTGCTAGAGACAGGAGGAAGAACAAAAGGCAGAAAAGGAGAGTTGAAATTGATTTCTCTTCTTTTACTGTATGAAAATTCAATACATTCTTAAGGAAGAAAGGAACACCCTGAGGAAGACTGAAAAAGGCAGGGAATGAAAAAATTATTTAAATCTCTAATGACATGTAACTGATTCTAACATAAGAAATTAGACTATCATCTGTTTTAAAGTAAGGTTATAAAAATAATTTGTAATGTTGGGTATACACTGGTATGATTATAAGGCCAAACTGTGCAACTGCTAAATCCCTAGTATTTGGCAGAGGGCAAAATCCCCACATAAACCAAAAAGACACAATTTGAGTTTAGAAAGTCAATATCATTCTTTTTCAGTGTAATGTCGTACACTGTATCTTCTAGCAATTCTGCCAGGTACACCCCCTTCTCCAAAGCAAGAAAAATGGTCATCCCTAAGGCTGAAAAAATGAAAATTAAATGATTACGTTAACTTAGGCAAAGTTGCTAAAAAACACAACTGAATTTTTTAAAAATGAGATGCTATGTAACAAAATGCAGATCTGTACTCAAAGAAAATACAAGTTAACAAAAACAACTGCAAAGCAGCATTTTTGGTCTTATTTATCACCATATATTTATACAACATAAACTTATCTTCTCTGGAAATTATCCAACTGCCCAAGAAGTTCATAAGAGAATGACTTCTTTCAAAATGTAACCACTTAAACTGTATGATGAGCTGTTCTGTTTCATGAACATTAGGAAGCCTTACAAAAAGGCAGTAAAGCACCTGTGACTGACGGGAGGAATGACTAAGATAATGCGGACACCTGGCAGAGATATCACAAAAATTCCACAGGAAGACCATTCCAGGTTATGATTATATATTCCCTATAATGCTTGAAGGCTGCAGCTATGCTAAAGCTTTTATGCTTTGCCAACACCTCACGGTGGATAGAAGATGCAGCATGCATGAGACACCAACAGGACACCTACAGAATGGCTTTCACAAAATTGGATATGTACACAGAAATATTTAGGAAAATTATCAGTTAAGGAGATTCCACACCCTAATTACTACCAAAGCTGTAGGAAGCCATGTATCATTCACAACTCTGCAAATCGGGATGTCTATGTATTTGTTGGAAGTGGAGAGCAATTGCATATTCACTTGCAAAGATCAGTGAACATGTAACAACACTGTTAGACAGCTACTCCTGTTAGGCCTTTTAGTTAGTACGGTTGTGAGTTCTGCATTATGTTTCTGTTTTGTGAGGATGAGAAAAATAAACAGTAATTTTGGTGGGGAAATAAAGCCAGGATTCCTCAAACACTGCACCTCAGTTTTTCCCCTCATACCTCCCTGGGGCAGAAATTCAACACAGTTAAGCATAGCACTAATGTTCAGCAGCTCGATACATCTGCTCGCTAATGAAAAGGTCACTTTTCCTCTTTGTATCCACAGGAAACAAACCTCTCCATTCTTAAACCTTGATGTGGCATACTACAGTAACTCAGCTCTCTCTCCTGTGGGAGGATTTCAGACACGCCATGAGCATGCAGGAATAGTGACAAGGGAAGAGATAGGCATTGACCAACACCTGGACTGCAACATAGTTCAGTTCTGGAGATGCTGTTCTTGACATTCTCTGCTGGGCAATTAGAACAAGTGCATGGATTGGTAAAGTGACTTAATATGCATTAAAAAACCCCACAGAACAATAATGGTCACAAATTGATACCTCAATTTAGGATGTTGGATACAACTCCCAAGTTATGAAAAAAATTTCTCCTGAACTTCAAAGAGCAGTGCTCCAAAAACAGAAGGATGGCTCTCAACTGAGTAAGGCATTCAGTCTATCTGTAGTCAACCCAACTACAGTAGTTATGACTTCAATTCTTTGATCAAACAAGTAAAATAAGCCAAGAAGGAATTATTTACCCCTGTAGTAAAAACCTGAAAACCTTTGGGTGGATTTGTTTTTCTTTTTTTTCCTTTTTTTTCCTAAGATAAGGTGCATTGTAAATCTATAATGATTGTCTTTTACTTAATTAATTTGGGTAGAAAAATTAAGTTACAGTTAATACTGTAACTCTTCGGTATTTTTGCAAACATTCGAAAGTAATCAATCTAAAAGTTGCATAGAAATTATACATTATGCTAACGGCTAATGCTACACTATATAAATATTTTTCTCCTCTACAAAAAATTACAATTGTTAAAACCCAAACACATTTGGGCACTTTGTAGAATGATTTACCTAGCTAGTCACTAACAGTGACTAATTATTCTAAAAAAAGTTAGAAATGGAAACAACTCTCCACCTAAGTAATTCCTGGTGAACTCAAACTGGGCTTTAAGAATGGCATCTTGATAAGGGGTTCTCCTTTGAGCTGGTGGATCAAGTCTGCAAGTTCCTGAGTTAGAAACTGGGGAGGATCATACTCTCATTTCTCCTCTCTTCTGCAGAATATGGTGTTTTCCTATTCTGGCATACATGCAAAATAGGGAGTATTTTACCCCTCCTTAACAGCCCTGTCCCCAGATACCTTCCACTGGTATGGACAGAGTAGAGGAGATCAGAAAACACAGGATTTGGGAGTGATGGGGGAAGGAACACCTTGAGTTTGAGAGAAAAGAGGAGTAGGATTCAGTAAAAATCTTTCTTCCTTAAGAACAAGAAAAAATAGGGGGCATACCAGAATATCTCAGATTCTTGCAGACTAGCGATTTTATCAGTATCAAGTACTGCATGATATTACTACAATTGTTTTGTAAGACACTGAGATTCATTGTATTTGGATAATACCAGCAGCATGTTTGTTTTTACCTTCTGGCGGCCTGTTAGATGTTGCCACAACGACAACCCCATTTTGGAAGAGATTTTCAAAAAGCTGCTTCAGAATCATGGCATCAGCAATGTCAGTGACCTGTAGAAGACAACACATTTGTTTTATCTTGCTTTCAGCTTCTGCCGCAATAGATCTGCAAGTGGCTTTGTAGCTAGGAAAAATGCTTGTTAGTGAAAGCCATTGGAGAAAGATTCTAATTATTGCTTGGTGAGAAAAAAATAAAAGGGATAATTAATAAGCAGCGAATGTACCACAGTCTTTCAAAACTTGCCCACTCTTTATTGCGGAACTCCACCATTTCTTTACCAATTGCTAAATGATTCCGTGTTAACTTCTATTACAAAACTACAGGTGGGAGACACAGAAAACAGACCTAAACATTTAAGAGGCTTACTTAATTAGAACCAACATGAAAAAAACAGAAAATAGAAAGAAAATACACACCGGCTGTTTTACATTTCTATTACCTTTGAGGCAAAGGTTTGCAGAGGTGAATTTAAATGGTCATGGGACTTCAGAAATAAAGACAAGTAGCCAACTATACATAATCAGCTGCTGTTGAAAATAGAATGATATGACATAGATACTATTGTGTGATTGTTGCAAAAAACAATTCAACAGATGGCCCATCACAAAAATAAGCAATTTCATTGTTCTTTTTAAGTGCCTTCTATTACTGTCCATGAATAATCAAAAGGCAGGCAGTCACTTCCAGCACAGTCAGCCTCTTCTAACCTTCAGGCGCAAAACACGAATGAAAAATAAAAATGCATAGGACAAGTGATACTGGGGAGGGGGAAGGAGGAAAAACCAGACAGATCGAAGGGGAAAAAAAGCCTTTACGTAAAATTTCTTTGAAGATCTTAATTTTAGCTTAACAAACTTGCCTTCTACTACCAAGAAATAAAAGGAAACAGAAACCACCCTGTACAAACGAAAAAAATATATTAAGTTTTTCATATAAAAAAGTCCCTTGTTACAGCAGCAATTCATATTTTATAGGAGTTCACCAGCTGAGATCAGCAATCTTAATACATAAACCACCTTTATGATCATTGCACTTGATTCTCCTGCATTCCCTGTGGTTATTTTATAGACACTTGTTGCATTTTTGACTTACCAAAACAGACCCTGACTCTGAGGAAACAAACCAGTGGTGGCATGGTGAGAGTTACACATACTCATCACACAATAGACCGACAGGTTGCTGTGCTTTCACCACCTTAGATGTGTATGCTGTGAGAGTAATACATGTACAGAAATTTAACCAGTATAATTTTTTCCTCTACTCCACGCCCCTCCACCTCCCATCATTTTCACATTTCTAAATGACCTTTCTGGGCAGAAAAAAAAAAGAAGATAATTCTACACTGGAGACAGTAAAAGACTGAGCTTACATTTCTGACAGTTAGTTTGGAAGCAATAATGTTCTTAATGAACAATATACAAACACTAGTTTCGTTCTTCCAAAGTCTTCTGTTTTGTTCTATGTAATGCATTAATAGGGACTTTTTTCTTTCCTTTTTAAAAACCAAACTTTTACATAATTTACATAACACACTCCTCAGATTTGCACATCTCTGCTCACTAAGACCTGATATTTTAAAAAATATAGTAACTCTGTACTGTACTATATGTCTAATAAATCTGCTTATGCACCACTTATAAGGAATTTATTTCTTCTGAATACTAAAATTTAGGAACTTCCTCCATTCCTAAAGAACAAGACACACAAGGAATCACTATAGATGTGCATCTTAGGGGTAACTGAATTTGTTGTACCACAAAGCAAACCTAAAAGCCAAGGTTTAAAAATCTATTATGTGCCATTTTGTTATAAACTTTTTTGTCTAACAATACTACAAAGCATGCTACCTTTAGAAAATAGAGCGCGAAAGAATATTAATGCTCATGAAACAAAACCATAACATTCTCTTATTAACAAGAATGGTTATTTGATGCAGAATTCTGAACTCCATAATAAAAAAAAAATCAAACAAGAAAAAAACCCTTCTTGAAAGCTCTGTCAAAAAGCAAGAGCCATTTTGAGGACCAGAATGCAAATATGAGCTCTTTTTACCTAATCCAGTTTGGGAAAGACAAAAAAAATTCTACAAGGTATATCAGATAGAAGAGAGTAACCAAAGGATTTTAAGTTCTCATGTTTTTTACTGCATCCAGCATTCATTGCAACAGATAAGAAAAGCAAAGGCTACAAATTACCAATAAGGAGAGCCAGCTAATGGAGAGAATGCAGAAATTTCATGCATTTAAAAGACTTTTATTACATAGTGCTGCTTTCCATTGTAACTCAGGTTAAAAAAAAAAAAAGGAAGGAAAAACACTAGACTAATAGTTAATTTACATGTGTAAGTGCCTGAGATTCAGTCAGCCACTGATTGGTACAGTTCCATGTAATGAATGGCAAACATAAGCATGTATTATCAGCAATTAGTATTAGCACAAAAATAAGAGCCTAATTTTTATTAGAGGCTTTTAATAGAATGCAGGTTAGTAAAAATTCCCTAAATTGTAGTTCACTTTAAATCCAAATGGTACTGATGGCATATTAAGACTATCACTCAGCTTCCCCAAGAAGTAGGGACTCTGTTTTCATTTTCAATACTAACTAACAGAGATTACAGTCCCATGCCAAAATTAGACCTTCTAACTACCTGTGTATAGTTATTTGATCCCTAAACAATAACTGGACTCATTTTATTAGCCAAACTCTGTGTCCTAAAACATCAAAATTATAACTACAAATGGTTTAATTCTAGGTTTTTTCTTCAAAATGAGGACATTTTTTTAGAACAGCTTAAGACTTCTGTGATTAAAAAAAGAGAAGATATTAATATTTACCGTAAACTGTATGACAAAGATCAGTAAGAAGTAGCAATGCTTTAATAATCTGAGAGCCTGTGACTCAGGCAAAGTGCTGACAAAATCCTGTTTCAAAATAGACACACAAGCTTAGAGCCATCACCAAGGTCCTGTCTATCACACAGTATCTGCAAAATGAAACATTTAAAACATAGTATTTTTTTTAAATAGAACACGGAAACACCACTTTTAAAAGAAGTACTGAAATATTTTTTTACATCAATTAGTCAATTCTTCAGCTGCCTGACAGTTTTCTAGGCTTTGCAGGAATACTCACTTGCAAATACTTCTGCTTTGCTTTAGCCCACTGTCAAAGACAAAATTGTAACCTAAGCAAGGCTTTTGTCTTCTGAAGTTCTGCATTTGGTTTACTCTGAAATATGAGCATTAACAATATTTTTTTGCTGTCTCTGTTTACAATGTCACTTGTTAAGTGTTCTCAAGATAAGTAAGTGAATAATTTCAGCTTGTCTCTTTTTTTTTTTTTGTCCAACAGGTATCTGAAAGCAACATGAAGTGTTTAAAGCAAATCTCAGCATTTTTTTTGATGTTGCCTCCACACACAATTTTTTTGCCAAAGCAGTACAGGCCCATCTTCACATTCCATTTGTCAAGACAGAGAGTCACCTTGTCAGTCAAAGCAGTACATGTCCTGAGTCTCCAGCTCTTTTCAGTATCATTTTAGTCTAGTAATTTTTTTAGTTATGAGTAAATCAAACTGCAGTGAAATATAGCAAAAATCTCCACTGGTGAAATGTGCTGCAAACATCCTGAATTAAATATGACTCCTTATTATTAACATGAGCTGCTCTTCCAGTCACTGCACTACTTTCTGATTACTTAAGGAGAAGACTTCATATCCCCAAATCAGTGCCTTCTGCAAAATTTAAGACAGCTGGAACTCTTCTTCAGGCAAAACCTGTATAGAGTTCCATGATGCTGAAAATTAGCTAAGAAATCCAGCCATTCAGAAATCTGTGAATTTAGAAAATTAGTACACCCATAACAATTAGATTTGAAGAATTCACATATGAATGCAAAGTCTTAGAAACACTTTTTAAAATATAGTTCTTGTATTAATTTCCCAGCTGTGATGGACTGACAAAACCAGGTCATTTTTCCAACTGAAGTCACTGATGTACCTCAAGCAAGTCAGCAGGGGGAGCAGGCAACCAATCTGGGAACAAAAAATGCCAGTCTCTCTCTTTAAAATGTGGGAACATGACTGACAGTCTGGAAACACAGTAATACCAAGACACAAAAGCAGTGGGCATTTATACAGAAAAGCAGGTATTTACACTAATATATGGTGCAGCATCTTTCTACCATTTGAGCATTTAATGTCATGAGAGTTAATACTTCCCTCTCCAAACCTTCCCATTTCTTCATAGTGTAGATACAACTGTCTTTGTATTTAGGTTTTATACTAAAGTTTTGGGAGCCCAGCATTCATATTCAACAGATAAAGCATAAATTAAATGATCAAACAGCAGCAATTTTAATGAGCCCACACATTCTGAAACCATAGATCGCATGACTACTCCCAGATGAAAAATGGAAGAGTAACTTAAAACAAGAACTACTACTACTTCACAAAAATCCCCTTCATGGGAGCCAATCACAAACCAGGTATTTTCCTCGCGTGTGCAGGCTTGTAAAATAACAGCCAAATAAACAGCAAAATTGTTTGCTCCATCCACTTCAGAAATGTATTAATTTAAGAGCATAACACAGACAATTTACAGTTCTTAATTTATTCTTTGATTATCGGTGATTTGAGAACTAACGTAGATCTGTTCTTATCTTGCTCTGCATTTTCTCTCTTAATTAAAAAAAAATCTCAGCTGGTTAGAACTGCCAAATACCTTTAGCTTCTCTACTAATAAATAAAGCAATTTTACACTTAAGTTTGTGACGTGCCCTTAAAACAAAATTCACGAGCTGTTTAAAACAAATGAAACAATCAAGTTAGGTTGTGCAACTATAAGCTTCTATGGTCATAAGTTTCTTAAAATGCCAGTTGATACAATCTGGTATAGTCATGCCAAAGACTTCAATAACTCTAGGAGAGAATTTAGGTTGAATCTGACGTCTTATTTACATATCCTTAATCCCAGAGAGTATTTTGTAGCATTATATGAACTACAGCAAGGACCAGGCATGCCAAGCAAGTATCAGTGGTACTGGACAGACTCGGTACAGGATGATGGCCCCTGCCCTGAAGTATTCATAAGCCTCTAGACAAACCCTAATTCCTCCTTGTAGGATCAGTAAACATACTGGCAAAAAAAAGCACTATAACAGGACTTACGCCGCCAACTTGCATCTTATCTACTGTGGGAAAAAACCCCAAAATCCTGCCATCTTCAAAACTGTGAAACGACTTACAGTCTTCAACTTCAACAGTTCACTACTGGCCAGTGATACAAGTATTATATTAGCAGTAACAAGTGTCATATTTTAAGATCAAAAGTAATTTTATGTAATTTCCCTTGAAGCAAAGGAGTAATCTCTGACTTCTTACCTGAAATTCATCAAAACATAAGAGAGCAGCCTCTTTGCTTATTTCCTCTGCCACTGGTGCAATTGGGTCATATGATTTGGCCATAAATCCCGCCTTTCTCTTTGGCAAGCTCTGCTTAAGGCGATGTATTCCTTAATTGATAAAACAGAAAAGAACAAAAATTTCTTATTTATTTTTCTAAGACAGGAAGAATAAAATTATTTAGCTTCCAAATAAAAACTAGCCCAGTCTAGTAAAAATAACTTAATCTAGTTTCAAGAGGGCAACACAGTTTTCAACCACACCCAGGCAACAAGTAAAAGCTCACAGATTCTGTGATTTGTATTTTTTTGTTTAGCAATAAATAAAACAAAAATCAAAGAAGTCTTGAATGCTACACACCTATACTTTATCTTTTATAAACTGATATTACTTACAGCTATATCTTGCTCTGAAGGTATCCTTAAAATGCATTTAGTTAAAACAATGCAGACATAGCAACACAGTTATGCTTTAAAATGTGAAGATGATGATACTGGCACGAGATAAGATTATTATATCCATACTTTACTGTCTCATGGATTGTATTGCATCTGACTACAAACAAACATTTGAAAAAAAATGACCCTGCAGTAGGGAGGTATCTTTGGTAAGATTAAGCACAAATGACAAAAAATGGAAATGGAAAATCTCAAGAGTGACCCACTGATGATAGAAAAGTGAGCACTAAAAGCGGCTCAAGTTGTTTACACTGATGAAAGCCTCCCAAGAAAAATGCAGTTGTCATAACACTTGTAAATTACAGCAATAGTTAACAATTTCACAGTCATCTAAGGTCATAGAATTTAGAAACAGAAGCAAATTATAAAATATCTAAAACAGCATCTCTGTCAAAACAAAGCACCTTTTCACCCTGTCAGAAAATTTTCTGAAACTTAGGATGAACTTCTATTATTTTCTTCCTCCAAATCACTCACAGTATTACTAAGTTAGTCAAGCAGAATAGTTTCCATTCTCCTTGGCATTTATACCTGCTTTAGTTATTGTTTAATTCAAAACATAGATGGAGTTTAACCTTTCCAGTTCCAGTTTTAGCAATTGCCTTCTTCAGATTTCATGTAAGCTAATTGGTAACTGGAAAACATTTATTTTCTACACAATCAGGTATATATACATATATCTTTCAGAAAAGATATTTGAGAATAATATGCAATTAATATCTACACTGGTCTGACAGACAATGCTAAAAAACTTCAACATTTCTCCTATTTTTTTACCTTTTTTTTTTGCTTAAATACTTGAATAAAGTTACAGTGATTATTATGAACACAAAAATGAGGCAGACCTTTTTATAGATACCGTATTTCATAAAATCCTTGTCAATACCTGTGTCTGCACTTACTCTGGTGTACATCCAACATGAAACCATGAAAATGGACTCTCTTTTTCCTTTCTACTTCTAAGTGAGAATAGAACATGTCCATCACCATTGTCTTTCCTGTGCCTTCAAATAAAAACAATAAAAAGCACTCAACCAGTAGTTAATATAAGTACAGTATGTACTGATTACGACTGTGATAGCTTTGAATTAATTCAACAATAGTCTTCCACAGAGTGAGTACAAGACCAGACTGCTGTGAAGAACAGTTATGTTTTCTGTTTAAAAACTTGGAAAAACTGCTTTTTCATTTTTCTGTTTTAAAATTTTGATCCATACTGAGATGGCCCAAAGGTTGCCCAAGTAACTCTGCATACATCCAGAAAACATCTGTAGTATTTCCTCGGGAAAGCAAGTATGATTTCATGCTGCACTGCTTCAATTAGAATATACAAATTCTCTCTGGTGGCCTCCACAATTACTTCCCAAATTCTTAAATTGCATTCTTAAATACTAGGGAACGGGTAATGCTGAAAACTAAGCATAGTAATGTGGCCCAATCAAACAGCTCCCAGGATTCAGACTGTAATTATATTAAATAACATCATAATGTGGAAGAAAACTAATCCTGTAAAATTCATTAAAGCAGTAAAGCTACATAAACGCTAAAGCTTTTAGACAGTTCAGAATTTGAAGAGACATGCATTGGAGAAAATTCCATTGGATGTAAATGAAACTTACCAACATCTCCATAGACATAAACACCTTTTGGGGGTTTGTTTTTGGCAAGGAGCTGCAAGTCAAGAGAAAAAAAATAAACATGGATATGGGGTAAAATAAAAGCAAACATATTGCTGTGGTATAGTAAGAAAGGAGCTACACTGAACCACAAAAGTAGAACTAGCTAGCGAAGTGCAATCCTGAATAAATCATTAGCTCAGAATTGATAGGCAATCAATGTTGTATTTGTGTGAGTTCTATAAAAGAGGCAGAACACACAGGCAGGGTTTGGTTGGGGTTTTTTTCCAGATCATTGTGAAAATATCCCCATTCCCAGTCCTAGCACACATGCTTTTTTATCAGAACACATATATAATGATCTAATATTTCCCAATCTACCATCACCAAAACAAATCCTTTCCCTCATTAAGCCATTTGAAGTCATAGAAAAGAGGATATAAAATTAAGCCCTATTATAGTGTTCATAGATATATGTACTATATACCTATTAGATCAGTTCTGCTAAAGATATAAACTAACAGGATTCAGAAAATCAGTATTGCAAAGCCAGTGGGCATTGTAAGACCTCCTTCTCTCAGCTTTGAATCTCAAATGCAGAATCATCTCTAGTTTAAGCATTATTAAAATAAATGAAGTCACTGTAAAAATATGTACCTATATACACATGTATGTGTGTGTACATGCAGAAATATATAAAAATATTTTCAAATATTTTCAAAATTACACCTTTTATTATCCATTTTTTCAAGTGAGTTACTTTTATCTGGAATGAACACTGCTTAAAAATGTCTAATATCTTAATATTATTCAGCACATATATTATGACACCTGATGGTTTATTCTATTTTACTCAAACACATACTTTTATGGAAAAACTTCAAATAGCACCAAGACTTCCCATTTGAAATAGTCCTCTCCCCCTCCCCCCAGTATTGTGCATCCCCCTTTCCAAGTATAATTCTAAAAAGAAACAGTTCCTAAAAAAAATAGAGATCTTAACAAAAATTCTATCGAATTCATGACACTGAATTGACATCCACAAAAACACTCCAGAAGGGTATTTGGTTATTTTAAAGGGCTCCACTCTCAGAGCTCTGTGGGCTGAGGCAACACAGAAGAATATTAAAATTGCAACCCAGGAGTCTCATTTGGAGCTGGGGAATTGCTAAACAACTTGAATCTGAAGCACTTCTTCAAAATACATTCTATCAAAGAAATAGAGGAGTCACCAGTAAGACACTAATTGAATAGGAAAGAAAATTCATGACCAAAAGGTAGAAGGGTAACATCTCAGGTCTGGACTACCAGTTCATTCAGAAAATATCTAAGCACGGCTCTTACATAAGATTCCCTTTCAGATTTCATTTAAGCTATATTAATAGGGTAATCAAAAATTTGTATCATCAATCTGTGGTTGGACAGGGTTTCAGATGTTCTGAAACCATTCCATTAATACATAAGGCTGCAACTATTTGCTAGCACTGCAAGACAATTTACCTGTTGAATATTTTTCATTGTGTACTTTTTAAGAGCTTGCACTCAGTAAAACTACTGATGCTCAAAGTTACGCAGCAAAGAAAGGAGGAATGGGAAAAAATCCAAAAGAAACACATTCATAACAATTTCTTTGGGTTTAGTTTGACATTAACAGCAGTCATTTTAACAAGACAAAAGATTATCACATCCAATTTATTTCACAGAAAGGTTGTACCAATCTTATTTGCACTTTCACAAGGAATGACACCAAGCTAGAAAAAGAAATCTGGTTGGAGTACAGCTTTACTTATCTTTGTAAAGGTTATATAACCAGAACAAGTCTTAATGTCTACATTTTTAAACCATTTTTTTCACTGTAAATTTTTTATTAATTACATTAACCATCTTAATATTTGGGTTTTTAGGCAATTTTTTTTTCTGGAAAACATGCTACAGAAAAAAGGGGGTTTGACTAAATGAAATAAATATAATGGCTTTGGCTCCAAATCAATTTCTGGTTGATTTAAAAAATTAAATTAGCTCCCCTGTGAAGACAGCAATCCTTGAGTGATATCTAATTGCTGAAAAGGATGGATACTGTGGCATATCCAAACACACCTGCTGAAGCTGGTCATCTCTAAAAGCAAATCAAATGTCAGAAAACCTCTTGTCCTCTTTAAGCAATTAAAGAAATTTGTAGGAAATATTTTACATATACTTCTGCCAAGAGTGACACTAGTGACAGCTTCAGGATAACCACTTCCTTAATCCTATCAGGTACTGGATAATGCTAAGAATTTATTTTTATATTCTTGGGTGTTTTGTTGTTTTTTCTTGAAATATATTTTATTTTTTAAAAGTAAACTTGATTAGTAGATTTTTAATACTGAAAACTCAGACATCCTCCATTCTCATAACTCAGACATTATCCATTCTGCATAATCATAAAATGGATTTTCTCTTTTTTCCTTTTTTTTTTTTTTTTTTAATGGGTTGGAAACATCTTCTGGCAATTGTGTAAGAAAAAGAGCAACTTCCAGCTAGGATTCCTGATAAAATCCCATCAATGTTCTTGATTCAATTTAAAGCACAGCGAGCAGTCAGAAAAGTCAATAGTATGTGAGGGCAAAGAAAGCAGCAGACTGATCTTGCTTCTATTCAAACTTACACTCTGAAAGAGAGGAGGGGGGAGAACTAATGCAAAAGATCCTCCAGTTACCCCAAAATAAGGACAGTCTAGTTTATTTCAAGCAGGGGAGAGAGAGAGGTAGGAGATGTAGGAAGACAAACCAAATGAATGAGCTTCTCCTTACTCTTCATTCCTATATTATCCTGATGAATATTTGGGGTCTCAGTATAAGAATGTTCAATTTGTTGACAGTACATTTTCTTTTGCAACAACAGTAAGATTTAAGGATGTTAAAGTTAATATTTAGAATGTAGATAATCAGTGATGCACAAAATTTGAGTTTGGAGGGGAGAATTTTGAAATGCTTATACCTAAGTTTCAAATGCTCCCCACAACCTTTTAAACAAGGGCATCATCACAAATGTGTCAAATTGCTTGAGTCCTCGGAGTTTCTTAATTCCCACAACATTCTTTGCAATAACTTAAGAAAGCATAAATTCAGTGCTTCACAGAGTTTCATTATCATCAGGACATGCTACAGCAGAAGCCTTTTTTCCTCTTATAGATAGTTGACTTACAGATTTTAATTTGACAATTATTCATATCTTGAAAATATTTACACTTCCACAAGATGATACAAACATTAGTATTCCTAGATTTACAGAATTCTCTTCTGTGTTATCAAAATGTTTTCGTAGAATCACAGAATGGTTTGGGTTGGAAAGGACCTTAAAGATCTCTTAGTTCCAAATCCCCTGCCATGGACAAGGATACCTTCTACTAGACCAGGTTGCTCAAAGCCCCATTTTACACATTTCTATCTCAAAACTGAAAGCCTTGCTTTGATCCTACCAGATCAGATTTTTATTTTGTGTAAACTCCACTTTCAATCATACAACATCCCACCTCATCTAAGGAATTAAATTGGTCAAAACATCTCCTTCATTCTGACCACTTCTTATTCTTTCTTAAATATATTCAGTAACATGCAATGTCTTCCCACCTTCTCCCATGCCCAAACACCAAAAGCAAGCAACTCATTTCCTGGGAATATTTACACTCCCATTTGAAAAACTTCTGAGATGGTTAGGCTACTAAGGTAGGGACCCATAAGGATCAAAATCCAAGAGACAAGTCTCCCTTAAACGCTAACAAAACGGCCTCTTTCTCCCACTCTTTCAGGCTCCTTTTTAGCTGCTCTTGTAGCTGAAGACATTTTGAAGGTCTTGAACGGTGTTTACTATTGTTCATACCTCTTTTCAAAACATGACCTCATTTATAATTGAGCTTATTTCAAGTCATTAGTACAGCAACTCAACAACTCTTAAGAAGTCACAATTGGTATTATTTTGAAAAGCTAGAGATCTGAAATGTCTGTGCAAACTCTTACAGCCTTGAACTTCAATTCAGAGGATCTCAAAATATCTCAACATACAAGGCCACGCCTTCACCAAGTTGAAGAGCAAAGTCCTTGTTCAAATTTGAGCAACCATTTTGAAAAACAGAAGCCTACTTAGCTGGCAGCAAGACTAACTGTTTTTTCCCCTGAGATTCCTTCTAAGATGATGCCCCAAAAAAACAACATCACAAAAAAATAAAGTTTTATTACCATGAAGAAAATGTCTGGTGTTATGGTGTGTGCCCAACTACTCATTTCAGAAAGCTCTGGCCTGTGAGGGAATATAAGTCCCTTCTACAAACTCTGAAATGCTCCTCTATTGTATCAGATACAAATATTTGCTCCCTGATCCTACTTTTACCATAATTCACATAGTGAATAAAACTATTCAGACAAAAAGTGACAAAAGTAGAAAAAAATTAAAACCAAAGCAGACCATTCTTGTCATGGGTGTGAAGTTTCTATTTCTGGAATAACTGCTATTTTGGAAGAGGCTTTTGCAATTCTATCACAGAAGAAATCAGGCAATAAAATGAGAAGATCAGACTACAGAAGAGGCTGAGAGATGCGTCTCTTCCACCACACCCTTTTCTTCAATGCAGCCTCTCAACCACATTCTCTTCAGTGACAAAGCCAGGAAAAACGAGTACACTTGAAATGCCAAGCACAACTCTTTTTTTATTTCTAAAAAGCTGCCAGTAGATAAACCTGTTCTCAGCACAGGAGATTTCATACTAAAGGTAGGCTAGTCAAGTTGCCAAAAACCTCTCAAAAAAGTAAAAAGTCAATCTACGAGATACTAAGTTATAACTGATAAAGTATTTGATTTTTTTTTAAATAAATCCTTAAATAATTTAAAATTTTTAAATTATATAAAATTATATTATTTATACAACCACTTGTTTCCTTTACATCTATTAAAGCCCATTAAGTACAAAAGAAAAAGTGAAACCAACTGTTCTATCACAATAACATAAGGTTTATCTTTTACTTGCTAGCATATTCACATTTACAAAGTACCAGGCCCTCACGAGAGGAGAGTGCCAGCAAGCTAATCACAAATACAGGATCTACCTGTGCCCTGTATCGTTGGTACTCTATGGAGATGCCTTCTACTAGTTACGCGAACTAATTCCACTCATAAATCCAAACAAACCCTATTCAACCCAGCCCAATTCCAGACAGCAGTACTCACCCTCACCTCTTCTTGGCACGAAAAGCCTTAGTTCTACTCTCTAAACCTGAACCAAGTCTGCAACACAGCATCCCTACTCTGGAAGTCCATAATAGAAAAACAGGTATTCTGCTCACTTAGGAAACTCCTCAACAGATGCAGACATATGACAAGCATATGATTTTACCAACTACCTAGTCACAGTTATGACTTATTCTGGGGAAAACCTTTGTTAAGGATGTTGATTACAACTTTGCTGAAGCAAAACCTTGCCTGCACTAGAATTTAATACATAATCTATTTGGCTTCATTTTATCTCAAAAGGAGCTCTGTCTGAACTGGCAAATAACATCCTAAAAGACAACAGAACAGAAATAAAGCTGTTGTGACTTCTTCAGTCTGAATAATGATTTAACTACACAAGCTAGGCTTTAACAGATCTACGCAAAATTCACTGCTCTCCTTCTTTTCTCGAGTTTTGATGTATGGCATGGCACTATAGTGCTCAACCTTGATTATCAGTCTTGAGATTTCCGTAGAAATATCAAGCTCTAGGAGAAAAACCTCAAACCACAACAACAATTACCCCAATAGCAAGTAGTTCTACACCTGCCTCTTACTGGCTGTGGCATGAATTCCACCAATGAGTCTTGCAACAATTTTTAAAAGCTGGATTAAAATTAAAGCATGGAATGGGAGCAGTATTAAATAAAGAAGTGGGGTGTTTTAAATGAAGTAGTGAAAAACACATCCTCAACTTAAAAAAATGGCATTGACTTTTTCCTTTTAAGAAAGTGTCAGTCAATCTGGTTTTACTGCGATTAGCTCTGTTATGCAGGAGAAAAAGTAGCATTCCTTAAATAAATTAAGATTAGTATTCGTTCTCTGCAATACAGACTTTCTTCCTTATTCATGCTTTCCAATCAAAGAATCAGTAAATAACCCACACAATGGTTGATCTACAAAGCCAGTATAAAACATCTAATCTAACAGTGATTCAGGGCCCTCCAGCTAACACATCAGCTCCCAAAACTATTCTCAAAGGCAGCACTTTCAGAACCTAACATCCAAATGTCCAAAACAGTTTTCCAGTAAAGATCAAAATGCTTTAGCCTACTGATCCTCAGGTTTGACAGTAAGACCAATGCCTTCATCATAACATTTCTTCTAGAATATGAAAATGAATAAAAGTCTGGCCGTATATGCAAAAGTAATACAGGAGCAAGCCTGATAACTGGTTCCCTTTTGAGTGACTTGTTTTACAGACCAGGCACAATAAGACAGTTTTGAGATAGGCAAATTAAAAGATTATGAGTCTAACGCCAAAGATTAAAAAGAAGTCCAGATAGATGAAAAACAAAAATAAACCCCAAGAACTTCTCACATCAAAAATTCTCAAGATACAAAACTCTGGCCAGCTAGATTGCACTTACAGAAACAGTTCAGCAAGCTGATTCCAGTTTCATCTTCTTACACCTAAGAAAAAAGGTTTGCATTCAGGCATGCTGCCATATTGCTCTGGATACCAAAGATAAGAAATAACCATTTTTCAAAGAGGAATTTTCTATTTTTCATTTGGTACTTGCCCAAATTGCATCAGGATTTAGACTCAAGAGTTAGCTCACAAATGCATCAAGACAACAAGTCCAGTTCTGGGCCCCTCAGTTCAGGCGGGACATTGAGGTGCTGGAGCAGGTCCAGAGAAGAGCGACCAGGCTGGTGAAGGGACTTGAACGCAAGTCCTATGAGGAGAGGCTGAGGGAGCTGGGGTTGTTTAGCCTGCAGAAGAAAAGGCTCAGGGGAGACCTCATCACTCTCTACAACTACCTGAAAGGAGGTTGTAGCCAGGTGGGGGTTGGTCTCTTCTCCCAGGCAACCAACAATAAGACAAGAGGGCATGGTCTGAAGCTCTGCCAGGGGAGGCTTAGAAATTCTTTACAGGGAGGGTGGTCAGGCACTGGAATGGGCTGCCCAGGGAGGTGGTGGATTCTCCGTTCCTGGAGGTATTTAAGAAGATGTGGCACTATTAAGCTGGATGTGGTACTTAGTGCCATGGTCTAGTAACCACGGTGGTAGCGCATCAAGGGTTAGACTTGATGATCTCAGAGGTCCTTTCCAACCCATCTGATTCTACGAATCTACAGGCACATACCCACATACAACATTAATAAGTGTTTAAAAATACCATACAGTTTTCAACCTACATCTATCATTTTTATATTTTTAATAATATTAATTAAAGCAATCCCAAAAGTAAAAAGGTAAGTAATGTGATGAAATGACTCACCTGCCAGAGCAGGCAAAAATATACTCCAAACCACAGTTTGGCTCCAATTCCCACATCAGAGTTAGAATCATTGCATGATTTGGGTTGGCAGGGATGTCAGGGGATCATGTGGTCAAGCCCTCTGTTTAAGCTGGGTCACAGAATATCTCAAGTTGGAAGGGACCCATAAGGATGATGCTTCCACAACAGACCTTCCAAAGACACAAACTGCCCTTTAGGAACAGTCTTGCCTTAGGACTTTGATTCCTGTACTTGCATGTTTTTTTCTTTCACAGTGCCTGACTGCTGCTCCATAGACTTATTTCCCATTCAGGTTTCTTCTCAATAAAAAAGGACACAAAAAAAGGCCCATTTACAGGTATAATACCTGTTCCCTTCTCTACTTTTTTTTCACACCTTGAAGGTCATATTCATTGCAAGAGCCTTAGAGTGGTAACTTGTCATTTGGTACCTAAAGGCCAGAGGACAGTGTACCATTTTAAGGCACTTGAGTCTTGTAGGCTTTAGCTACTCTGATCCCATGCTACATCATCCGGGCTTGCCAAGCAAACAAAAGACAGTATTTGTACCAGGTAACAGTGGAATTTGGGGTGGTAATGGGAAGTACGTGGTTAGGTAATAGAGTTACATATTTAGATTTACTCCAATGAGAGGAGGTGCATTGTGTAACGAATGCTGAGAAAGGCTGACATGGAGCTTTGTTAGCAAGGATTGCAGATGATGGCAAACATTGACTGTAAATGTGACAGTTACTACTGATGAAAAATAAAACCAAAAGTGGTACAAGAGAAACAGAGAGAGCACAAGAAAAGCACTCTGAGGCTGGCTGGGAAGAGCAATGACAGTTTACCTCCTCCTAGAGGTAGGGTGTCTCTGCCATGCAGGCAGGGAGAATGCAGATGATGAAGGCAATGTGTATTTTGCCTTGCTTTATTCCCAGGACTATACTTCTATCATCAGACTCAGTCAAACACTCTGTTCTTGTTTCCCCTCACCTCAGCTTATGACTATCTGTGCTGACTCCAGTGTGTTAATCAGGTGCAAATGAAGCATATTCACGGGTTGTTCAGCTTCTGTGTACATCTATGATGGCCTAATATGTACCAAGTAATTACATGTCTTATGTACTTTGGTGGGCACTGAGTTTGGTTTTCTCAGATATAAACTCAAATCTACAAAAACAAGGGTCAAGGAAAGCTGAGGGGGGAATTCTCACACCAGTTCTAGTTGCTTCCCATAACAGCATGCCATAACAATGCTATCAATATTTGCACGTGCAGAGCCACAATAGCAACAACCTGAGAATAGCATGGGAACAAGACATGGAATACTGTCCAAGAGACTCTGGAAAACATTGTGGCAAGAGCTTCAGGGAAAAGTTACAGAGATGAAACAGTAGGCCAACAGCATTACTAGTGCTAAGGGACCATGATTGCCAGGTCTCTGTGCAACAGGGATATGCCAAAAATTTCGTTAATCCTTTGAAAAGAAGCTGTGATGCCCCTCCAAAACTCAGCCAGGGCACAGATCACACCTCTGCCTTCTTTGTCACGTCACCCAGAGACAGCAACATGGGGAAAAATTTTTTAAAGTCATACCTGATCTACAGTATCATGTGGAATTATTCATGAAAGATCTGTTAGAACACAAAACATTAGTGTTCAGTTAATGTAATCCCAACACACAAGTATAACAGCTGTGCTTGAGAACTAAAACCCGGATTAGGCCTCTCTCTTCTATAGCCAAATAACATTTTGGAAAGGCAAAGAGTGGAAATAACTAAAACCATATCAGATTTTCTTGCAAAATTATTTCAATAATATTTAATTTGGTTACTTCTAGAGTTCCACTAGATTTTATAAACTGAAAAAAAAAGCAAGAACAGAGACTGAAATATGAAGAATGACATATCTGTAAAGACCCACCTGCAAAAACAAGATTCATGCTAATGACAGAAACTTATGTATTTTAAGCACATTCTTATGAGCAAACGTAAATGCAAAAAATATTTTTATCACTATAAGCCTCACCTTTGAGAGAAGATTTTTTGAATCAATGCTGTAGCCTTTAAGGCTCTCATGCAACTTCTGCAGGTGCTCCACAACTCTTCTTTGTTGCTCATCATTCTTCAGCTCTTCTTGCTTAATCAGAAAGTCATAATGTTCTAAAGGTCCATTGCAAACCAATAAGGCTCTGGCGTGAGCATCTGTAAGAGCACCAGGGCCTGTCTTCTCCTCTGCCTGAGCTGTGTATGCTGTAAAAATAAAAGCAGGTGATTAATAGAGACCTTTCGAAAAGCATTTTCTTATAAACAGCACACATTTGTAACAGTTTACATAAAGACATATATACATTACTTACCTATACAACCACTAGAGTATGTTACCCCTTCATTTTTCATTAACTGAATTTCTACCTTTACTCCAGTAGTATGTTTTACCATCTATCTTTATTATTAAAAAGTACACTCACTAAGAAGCCCAGCTGGAGACTTGGTAAGATTTGGATGAGCTGTTGCAAGGGAAGTTTTGACCTTTTTTTTCCCAAACTGGAGTATAACCATTTAAAAATCCCAAAGTGCATTTCTTTGAATAGGTAATCCTTTAGATGATACTTCAGAAAGGGTTTAAAAGTCAGCAAACAGGAGACCAAACCAGGAGTTCTGTAAGGAAGCTCAGGGAGCCAAACACCATACTGAGCAAGGCAATAGCTGTGAAGCCCTGCAATGCCTGTTCTGCTGGCATAATCTTCTGCCTAGAAGAGACAGGGGTGAGCCCAAGCAGGAATTCTGCTGGAAACAAGAAATTAAAAAAAAAAAAAAAAAAGGCGTGTAGGCTACACATAAGATATAACTAGGAAAGGAAAAGAATGTACAGGATTACAAAGAAGGCTTGCCAAATCATTAAGATCAGAAACAATGGCATACACTGAAAAGCTGTTAAATACCTTATTTGCTTCTACTGTCATTTAACAGGTTAAGGATAATAAAGAAAAACACAATTTGTAGCAATGGTAAAGGGAATAGATCTGAGTGTAGGAAAACCACATATCAATGTTTTGAACACTGTCAGAGTAAAAGAAATTCATCCCTAAATGCTTAAGGTAAGTTTCCCAAACAACACAATGGTTTCTAACAGTTTTCTTTGAGGCCTCACTGAAGGCAGGTAAGGTTCCAAACCACAAGGAAAATGAAAAAATATTTGTCTTTATAAAGGAGAGAAAGCTAAATCCAGAAGTTCATAGGCCAGTCAACACAACTTCAGAACACTCAAAAATACTGGAACAAGTACAAGCAGTTTTTTTCTTTTTAATAAAGCACTTAACAAGACAACATAACAAACAAAAGGCAACATCAGCTCCTCAAGAACCATACAAGATCAAAAGGTTTTCCTCTCTGATCAAGCAGTATGCTTAATGGGTACAGGAAAAAAATCTTTATTGCAGTAACACTTTTGTTAGACAGCATTCTCATCTACAAAGTAGGAAAGTAAGTTGCAAATGAAGGTACAAACCAGCTGGAAAAATTATATTGAATGAATAATCAGTATAGTTAAACTACGTGTATATTTGCAGTAGAGTTTCAGAGAGGGCTCAGGATCTCATCTTGGTACAATCCAGAGTTTCCATTCATGAATTCCATACGGCAAAATGAACTACAAGCATCGGGAATGCAGATAACAGAAAATCAGGAGAGGGTTGCAAACAACCCTGGAAGGCAAGTCAATTCTGACAAACTAGACAAATAATGTAATACAAACAGGATGCAATTCAACAGGGACAATGGTATTTAGAGGCAATAAAAAACTGAAGAGATAGGCAATGACCAGCTAAAGAGCAGCTCTGCAAAAAAGGATCCAGAGGTTATATTGAATCACAAACTGAGAGTGAGACAATATCATAACACTATTAGAGGAAAAACTAAACTAAACTAAACACGTGAAAAAAAACCAATGTTCTATTCAATACTGGTGTGGTCTGCCCCGGAACACACTTTTCAATTTTCACATCATATGTTACAAGAAGTACTAACCAAATGGGTCAGTAGGTGGTGATTTACACTACTGGTTTTTTAAAACAGATAACAACCCATAAGGAAGCCATAAGAGGCACAGGAAAGTTTTAAATATTTATAAGAAATATAAAGTGAATATAGTTAGAAAAGAGAACGATGAAACTGAACAATTAGATCAAATTATGTTTATTTATTGCAAGTAATACCTTAGTTTCTCCATAGCAAGAGAGCCTTTACATCTGCAACCAATAATTCCAGCAAATTCTCCTGTCCTGAAGGAACTGAGTTACTGTTTTGAATTAAAAGTAATTAGCTCATCCTTAGCTAAAGAGAACACAAAAAGTTGAGTTCAAAGTCTGTTATTGCAAAAATTTGAGTAAAACTTTTAGAGAAGAAAAGCACATAGCTACCTCCAGATACATACAGGGTACTGATAAAATGAAAGGAAATGTTATTTATACAGATATCTTAACAAATGTAATTAAGACAGTGAAATAGATTAACAGTCTAGAAGTTATAAAACTTTGACTGATGGGGGTAAATTTTAAAAATAAGTGTGACAAATATCTGTTAGGAACAGGTTAGCAAAGCCTGACTCATCTCTAAAGAGAAGGGAAAAGGGTTGGAAAGGACCTTAAAAACCATCTAATTCCAACTACCCTGCCATGGGCAGGGACACCTTCCTCTACACCAGGTTGTCCAGATGATTTCTCAAAAGTTTTTTTCATCTTGTTCAACCATTTTGCTCCACATAAAGTCAACCTCAGTCCTATGATCTGTAGCTCTGAACTATCTGTGCCTTTGCAATGTGCAGAAGCTGACAGTTCCAAGAGCTCCAATGTGCCCCATTATACCTATAAATTCAATAGTTCCTACTGCTTACCAAAAGATGGAAGAAAAAAATAAATAAAAGCTGATTTAGAGGTAAGAAAGGGTTTGTGGCTCATGACCTTCATGGTCCATGGCCATGGAGCAGTAAGACTGCTCAGAAGCATGGGTTTTGTCTCAGATTACATGTCCTCACAGCTAACCATCCTGGGAGTGGAAGAAAATAANCCAGGTTGCCTAGATGATTTCTCAAAAGTTTTTTTCATCTTGTTCAACCATTCTGCTCCACATAAAGTCAACCTCAATCCTGTGATCTGTAGCTCTGAACTATCCGTTCCTTTGCAATGTGCAGAAGCTGACAGTTCCAAGAGCTCCAATGTGCCCCATTATACCTATAAATCCCATAGTTCCTACTGCTTACCAAAAGATGGAAGAAAAAAAGAAATAAAATCTGATTTAGAGGTAAGAAAGGGTTTGTGGCTCATGACCTTCATGGCCATGGACAAAGCACGCCAGTAAGACTGCTCAGAAGATTGGGTTTTGTCTCAGATTACATGTCCTCACAGCTAACCATCCTGGGAGTGGAAGAAAATACTCTGTCACTAACAGATGACAGAAATGGAAGAGTATGCCTAAGTGGTGACTGAGAGTGTCCTGGCACAAATTACTCACTGTTCTCCTAAAATAATATTGAATGCTGAGATTTAAATATGATGGGGTACACTATAGTACACTACCAGGACACACCCAGTAACTGCTTAAGCAATAAACTCACACTTGTAGCTACAAAACAAAGGCAGACACTACTAAAGAGATGTAGGATCAAGAGAAGGCAGTTATACAAGTGATAAACTATTCTAAAAGACAGAAAAAAATGTGGGTCTTTCATTCTAACCTGCATTTTGTGGGACAGATTGCAAAATCATTCACTCAACTAAGCATCTATAGTAAGACTGATAAATAAAGGAAATTTTAGAAATTTTAATACATAGCAGAGGAATAGCAGGCAATTACCTTCCATAATTTTACATCAAGGAAACTACTATTACAATAAGAATCATGCATGCTTCAGCACACTAAGTCCTACAGTCCTCTCCTCCACATTACAAAATATAAGTTTTCATTTATCTCTTCCTGTTTAATTATCTAATCTTTGTACTATAAACTGCTACTCAATTTTTATCATTTTATTATTGGCTTTATTTATTTTTTATTATTTTGGTTTTGTTATTTCATTTAAACTGATACTCAATTTTTATTGGCTCTTCTTGGAAATCTTTAGTGTCACACACAAAAAAAGCATCTTCTATCTCTGTGTAGTGTTCTAGATACAACTACACAAAAGCACTGCATCAGTTCATTATCCACTTAATTTTACAGAAAGCAGTGTAAAACCAGACACATGGTTATGCATAACCTATCCCTCCTACCTTCAGGACAGTTAAATGTTATCACATTTAACCTGGCTCTTTAGATTTAACATCAAGTTGCAACTTTACTAAATTCCTGTTCCCAAAAGATATGTAAGTGTAATCTTGCTTTATTTCAAACCATAAAATTAGCTTTTGTATTTGCTTTGCTGCTTGCCTTTCTCACTTCTCATGTTTTCTACTTGCCGCAGCTGCAGTGAAGAATTACTGTGCTATAACCAAAAAAGGCCTTGCCCTGGAGTCATCTGGGAGGAAGAACTCACCAAAGCCAAAAAAACTTATGAATGTGGAAATGCCTAAAGAAAATGCCAAACTGGAACTATAAAAAAATTCTTTACGGTGGGGAGCTTAAGACACCTTCAGTAAACTGATACTAATTTACTACTGCAAAGATAGTGTCTACATAAAAATATAAAAAGTGTCCTTTATCTCCAGGAACCTTCTGCTCCAGAAAAGAGCAACAAATTGGAAAACTGATCAGTATATTGGTGAGTTTTGACACTTAGAACTGATGTCTGAGATGACACAGAAAAAGGCATGCAAGTTTCAATGACATGGCTTATGAAAGCAACAGTCGCAGTTGAGGCAGGCACTAGAATTATTCATGTAAGAAAAACTGAAATGGAAGTTGGGTTGTGGCATATCAAAACCTGATCTTGACAGTAGCCAAGAAGCCAAGAACACAGAATGGTAACTGAGATAAACACCACTCACCCTGCAAATCCTTATTTTTCCCCAAGTAGCTGAATTCCATTATGTAATGTTTNCTCTTCTTGGAAATCTTTAGTGTCACACACAAAAAAAGCATCTTCTATCTCTGTATAGTGTTCTAGATACAACTACACAAAAGCACTGCATCAGTTCATTATCCACTTAATTTTACAGAAAGCAGTGTACAACCAGACACATGGTTATGTATAACCCATCCCTCCGACCTTCAGGACAGTGTTGGATGTTATCACATCTAACCTGGCTCTTTAGATTTGACACCAAGTTGCAACTTTTTACTAAATTCCTGTTCCCAAAACATATGTAAGTGTAATCTTGCTTTATTTCAAACCATAAAATTAGCTTTTGTATTTGCTTTGCTGCTTGCCTTTCTCACTTCTCATGTTTTCTACTTGCCGCAGCTGCAGTGAAGAATTACTGTGCTATAACCAAAAAAGGCCTTGCCCTGGAGTCATCTGGGAGGAAGAACTCACCAAAGCCAAAAAAACTTATGAATGTGGAAATGCCTAAAGAAAATGCCAAACTGGAACCATAAAAAAATTCTTTATGGTGGGGAGCTTAAGACACCTTCAATAAACTGATACTAATTTACTACTGCAAAGATAGTGTCTACATAAAAATATAAAAAGTGTCCTTTATCTCCAGGAACCTTCTGCTCCAGAAAAGAGCAACAAATTGGAAAACTGATCAGTATATTGCTGAGTTTTGACACTTAGAAGTGATGTCTGAGATGACACAGAAAAAGGCATGCAAGTTTCAATGACATGGCTTATGAAAGCAACAGTCGCAGTTGAGGCAGGCACTAGAATTATTCATGTAAGAAAAACTGAAATGGAAGTTGGGTTGTGGCATATCAAAACCTGATCTTGACAGTAGCCAAGAAGCCAAGAACACAGAATGGTAACTGAGATAAACACCACTCACCCTGCAAATCCTTATTTTTCCCCAAGTAGCTGAATTCCATTATGTAATGTTTTGAAATGTGAGGTCTAAAATCTGTCAGAAGAAAATTCCTATGACAAAAATTCTAAGAGGTCCTTACCTCTCCTGCATTTCAGGGCCTCAGAAAAAGACTTGGGCCTCCCTGACATGAATTTTATCTTTGCTAGCTTTCCATTCCAGCAGAAACTGATGCTTTTGAATTTATTATCATGAGTTTTCAAGTAGCACAAAAACATTCCATGTAATTGTCAGATATTATTCACTTCTGGGAAAGACAAAGCATTGTACTTCAACAGAGGAATAAAAATTTGGTCTGCAAAATCTCTCACCGCCCTCAAACTAAATGTCTTTTAAACACATTATTAAAATTTTATAGGATGAAAAAGAAAAACCATGACAGACAATATCCAGCTAAAGAAGCAAAGATCAAACAAATGAAACTGAACTTTTTATTGTAAAATGTAAGTCATATTTCAGATTACAATATTCACCTCACTAGTGCGTCACTCACATAGAGTACACATGAAAATGTGTATTACTAATTCTGGAAATAAAGTTGAAACAGCACTTCAAGGGACTGATGGTGAAAAAAAAAAAAATCACTTTGAGCTGAATGTATGCTTCAAATCACTCCCTCACGGGAATAGTCAGAAACAGTCTTCATTCATAGAGATTAAGGCTGGAAGACAATACTGACCTTTTATAAGTACAAGCAAACTTCAATTTACCTACTTCTCCCTGAACTATGCTTAAGAATTATGTTTCATTACAGCACATTTTGCAGAAAACATCTGCTGAAGGTGTAAGACATGGAGAATTAGCCATTTCCAATGACACTCTACTGTAACGGTTAACAACTGTTTGTCTTAAAAATATTTCCAAACAACAGTAGTTTGAGAACTGCATCTAAACCAAACTCATGAAGGTTACAACTGAACCGAAGTTAAGTACTTCCAAAATCACCCCACTGCCACCTTTGCTAACAGGCATAATCAAGAAGCTGGAACAGCATCTGTTAAATCAGTGTTAAGGCAAAGTACGGGAATCACATCTGTTTCATTACTGCTCTGCCAACACAATGTGCCTTGAGAGCTTTCCACAAATCCTGGAATTTGTGTGTGAACAGGAAAAAAAAAAGTAATTGAAAGCAACTTTTAAAAACTATCTTGTTTTCAACAATCCATGATTAAGTTCAGGATCACTCTTTGAGTCACAATGACGCCAAACTGCTTCAAACCCTGAACCCCTTAATGTAAAGCTGCTAAAACTGCCTATGGAACACAATTGCCATGACAGAAAAAGAGGACTTCGAAGCCAGAGGGTGCTTTTATGGACAGGCAGATGGTGGTATTGAAGATGTCCCTAAACTCAAAATTAAGCTGGTAACAGAACGGCTGCAAAATCTTTCCTTCTTAGATGACATATATTAGATGACAAAATCTTTCCTTCTTGGACCACATAGTGAGCAGGAAGGGCAGTGGTACAGTGTTGTAGCTCCACAGGTTATTTTCCTGCAGGAGAACAGGAGCAAAGGTAGCAAAAGATGAGAAAAGACAATTTTTTTTTGCATGCTAGTACCTGTAGACAATAATAATGTTCTCATCTCATCTTTTTTTAAATGCATGTGCAAGTTTCGCAGAATCAGTCTCAGCTGAACTGGCCCATGATGTACAAGGATTTGGGTAAGTTAAACACATGTGCTGAAGTTATGCACATGAGTAAACTTGCAGAAGAACAAAGACTTGCATGTAAGCTTCTTGTGCTGGTTATAAACCAGAAAATACATTTATAGTCCTATAATAACACCAAACAATTGCTCCTTTCAAAATAGTTTACAACTATTAAAGACAAAAATGTGAGATGAGGTCATTTGAAAAAATTATATACTTTTCAATGCTTAACAGAAAGGTTAAGAAAGAGAAGTCCAATCAACCCTGCTGAGGGGGTGGCAACACAGTAAGTTATCTGCTCAAATAGAAAATGTTAGGCCAATATCAAGTAAAACAAATTAATAAAACCCACACATTTGCTGAAATGAGCAGTTCAAAGCAGAAGAAGCAGTTTGCAGCTAAGGCATAAAGACAAGGACTTGCAGCTTTGTCTTGTTATATGACCTCTGACGAATCACTGAAGTCTAAAGCCTTCCTGCAGCCCGTTCATTTGGGCAGTATATGAAGCAGTATTTAAGCTGCTAGAGAAACATATGAGTTGTAACTAGAATTCCACTTTTTGCATACGTGCCTGTGGCATTATTCTGAAAAAAGATTACTTGTATTTTTCCCATACACACCCCATTTAACAATCTGACCTACACACTAAAGTAGAAACCCAGAAGTCTATCAGTGAAATTGGAATTTTACACAAATACTACTTTTGGAGTCTTTTAATTAAGGAAAAGATACAAAACTGTGGAAAGCAAATCACAAAAACAGGAAAAGACTATAAACCAGTGATCATAAAACCAAGATTATAAATCAATTCAGTGATGACTGCCCACCCCTGCAGATGTCCTCAAACAACATATCTAAGGACTACCTTCCCTTTAACATGGAAGCTGAAAAAACATGCCTAAAGCCACTGGTTTTGCTCTAACAACTTTTTCTAAATAGTAGTATGTTGGTTATAAGAAACAAAGATTTCAAGTGTTAGATCAGTATCAAACAGAACACATACAACCAGCATACTACTAACTGCAGTGCTTGTCTATTTTTCTTAGGGTATGTAAACATTGTACAATCACAACATAATGTGTACGTAACATTTATGAACCCTGGGACCCACCTGTTGCCAACTGAATTCTCACCACTTTGCCAGACTAACAGAGGACGAAGAGCTCTCAGTGAAGAAAAAAGACCTCTGCTCCTAACCTAAGACTCGAGTTCAAAAACCTCCTTAAATTTGTGCACTGTACTGAGTTTTAAAGCAAGGCTGTTAGACAGAGCACGGCTGTTGTTATACATGGGAGGATCCTTGAAGGAAAACAGTCCCTCAGACATCCTACAGCCCAGGCACGGCGCTGGCAGCCAGCGGCGCGGGGGACGGGCGGGAGGGACGGCTGCAAGGCAACGCGTTTAACCAGGCACCGCGCTTCTGTTTCCCCGAGGGAAAGTAGGACCATTCACTCGGGAAGACATAGGGCCCCGTCTGCGTGCCCTCTCAGGGGACCGGGCCGACTCCCGGCGCCACGCCGACAGGCGAGTCCCCTCCGGTGCTTGGCCGCGGACAGGCCCAGGACGGGGCACATGAGGACACCGGCAGGTCGCGGCACCGCGGCGGGGCCGCTGCGCGTCCCGCCTGCCCCGCCCGGCACCAGCCCCCTGTCCCCTGGTCCCGATCCGCCTCCGCCGGGGGGAGACCCACGGCAAGGCGGGGACGGGCGGGAGGGACGCACCGGCTCCTACGGCCGCTCCTCGGTGCCCTCCCCGCGCAGTACCCCGGTAGCCTGAGGCTGCCCGGCCGCAGCGGCGGCACTGACCTCTGAGTGCCGGGAGCAGGCGGGCGCAGCGCCGCGGAGCCCGCAGCAGGCACCGCACTGTAGCCAAGGGCGACACGAGCGCCGCCATCTTCCCCGGCCCGGCCGCCGCGGCGGCGGCGCCGCGGGGCGCGCTGGGAAATGGAGTCTCGCGGCCCCACGGAGGAGCCCGCGCGCGGTCGGTGCTGAGCCAGCGCTCCCGCCTGGGTCACAGAAACACGGAGCCAATTGCTTTGGAAAAGACCGCTGAGATCATCGAGTCCAACCTATGACCGAACACCGCAGTGTCCAATAAACCACAGCACTGTTAGGAATAAATAGGTGTTCTCACAAAATTTGTAGTGTGGTTGCATTTGGTGGTGGGAAGTCACAAGTTACTGGTTGTTCAGTTGTTTAGTTATAGAAAGGTGCAGTTTGCCCAGAAGCAAGGGGACCATGTAATGGGGGGGCACATTGTGGGTGTCGAGAAGGCTGTAACCCCAGAGTACCTCAGCCACCTGAGGTACTCAGGAACCTGCGTTTCAGGCAAGGGGATAAAAGTGGCTGCGACCTCCACTAAGTTGAGAGACCTCACTGGAGATTGGCTGGAGAACTCTCCCTTTTATTCAAATAAAAATTTAGCTAGCTCCTTTGTCTCTGGGATATTTTTGAGGCTCATGATAACAGAAACAAACAGGTATATTATTTTTCAGAACAGCACTAAGTGCCATGTCCAGCCTTTCCTTAAACACCTCCAGAGACAGTGACTCTACCACGCCCCTGGGCAGCCCATTCCAACGTCTAATCACCCTTTCTATGAAGAAATTCTTCCTAATATCCAACCTAAACCTCCCCTATGTCCTCTCATCACTAGTGGCCTAGGAGAAGAGACCCACCCACACCTAGCTACAACCTCCTTTCAGGTAGTCATAGAGATTAATAAGGTCACCTGAGCCTCCTCTTCTGAAGGCTAAACAATCCCAGTTACCTCAGCCATTCCTCATAAGACATGTGCTCCAGACCCTTCACCAGCTCCATTGCCCTTCTCTGGACTCACTCCAGCACCTGTGTCCTTCTTATAGTGAGGGGCCCAAAACTGAACACAGTACTCAAGGTGTTGCCTCACCAGCACTGAGTACAAGGGAACAATCACTTCCCTGGTCCTACTGGCCACATTGTTGCTGACACAGGCCAGGATACCATCGGCCTTCTTGGCCACTGGACACACTTCTGGTTCATGTTTACCTGGCTGTTGATCAGCCCCCCATGGTCCTTGGTCAGTATCTGGCTCCTTCCCCCTCTCTCTGCCCTCCAAACTGCACCACAGGCAGTGGAGCGGCCCTCATGGAGCCCACCTGCCTGCCTGCCTGCCCAAGGGCTGTGTTCCCCATGTTGCTCAGGCCATTCAGCAGAAATTGCAACTTCTAGACCCACCTGGAGCTGCACATAGCACCTTACTGCCCTACCCATGCGCTCCAGTTTCCAAACAACTTCCTTGTCCATCTCAACGTGAGGAAGAAGTTCTTTACATTGAGGATGGCAGAGCACTGGAACAGGCTGCCCAGGGAAATCATGGAGTCTCCCTCTCTGGAGGCATTCAAAACCTACCTGGACACATTCCTGTGTAACCTGCTCTAGGTGATCCTGCCATGGACTAGATAATCTCCAGAGGTCCCTTCCAATCCTAACTATTCTGTAATTCTATAATTTGTATCATGCTGCACTGTGCCTGTATTGGGTGCCGCACTTTCAGGCCAGCTTGGCTGTCACTGAGGAGTTTTGAATTTGCATTTGTTGATCCTTTCTAGCTTGTACCATTTGCTTTTACCTTTAAAAACATGCACCATAAAATACTAAGGACAAGTATTTGTAAAATATTAAGGACAATATTCCTGTGCAGAGTTACAGCCTATCTGCACGTTGGCTGTATCAGTTTATATCTATCAGTATCACTTTTATGCTTATGAATATATATTTAAAACTCAACAAGAAGATACCTTAACATAAAAACAAATTTCCCTGAAAATAACACAAAATCCAGAGGGTGATTCAGTCCTGTCCAGCCAGTTTGTTCTTAGCACACAGTAAGCCTTGTCCTTGGTATCAGTTCAGATACCCACATGTGGCTCCTGAGAGCTCCCTAGGAGAATGCTGACCGTCTTCTTCCTTCGGTAGGTACCTGACTGCCTTATCCAAGCACCTCCACTACAAAGCTCTTTTGACAGAAAAGCACAATGCAAAAAGCCTACCCTCCATGGGAAAGACATTGGCACTCGGGAATCATTACCTGTAATACTCACTTGTTCACTGGATGGCCCTCCATTCCCATCAGAAATGCACCCAAAGGTCAGGATGGGGCTTCAGGAGACATTGCCTGCAGAGCGCATTGTGCAAGAAATAGATAACAAAACGTCTGCTCCTGATAGAAGCACAAAGGAAACGCTTAAACTTATAGTTTTGCAAGCAAGCAAGTCAGGCAAGCAAGTAATTTTCCTAGGCTACCAATTAACTATTTTTTTTTACAAAAGTATTGGAAAATGTTGCTTAAGGGCACTATAGAATAGCTTGCAAACGAAAGTTGATTATATCCTGAACAGTATTGCTAATTCTAAAAATAATATTTATGATCTTGAAAATATTAACAGTGATTGAAGTTATGCTCTAATACGTTCAGCTGTTTTAGAATACGTAGTTGCTGCAGTCACATCTTCAGCGCGATATACCTAATTAAGTAGTGAACTAAAGTGCTTTTTAATTGCATCTTAAAAGAGCTGTTTTCAGTTAATTTTCTTTCATCTTTCCTTTATTGAGCATTTATTGGTTTTGACTCACTCTAGCATTTTATAGTTGTCAACACCTGTGCCCATTTAGGAATGAATTCCAGTACAAATCATAATGCATTGAATAGATGTCTCAGAGATGCATGACAATTGTTGCAATATATTTAGAAACTCGAACAAGGAAACAAACAACTTCAGTAAAAGTGATTTAAATAACAAATAAGTTGTCGTTATAAACAGCTTATCTCCTTGAGAACAAAGAATAAACAAGGCAACAAGAGCTGGGTTTTCTTCCATTATTAACTCAGATCACAATATGAATGGGTGAAATGTCAAGAATAATTGGAGAAAATGACAGTATAATCTTCATCAAAAACATCTGATTTATTTAAATTGTCACTGTTTTTTTCTTAACCTTGTTATGCAAGGCAGCATAGAAAAACTTCCCATTTGGTTCTATTCTGACATCTTCTACTTAAGTGAATAAAGCCCCTGCAATGCTATGAACCTTCTATATATGGGCAAACCCTGAAATGCCACCACGCACTGGACTGCACACTCCAGGAACTCACTGTCTGTTGGCTGTAAGCACTTGGCAAAACGAAGTTTTGGCGTTAACCTAAACGAACACAACTTTCAAGTACTCTCTGATAGACTACCATGGTTAATGTCCTAGGAGAGATACAGATCCATTCTGTGGTACACTTGTACCCTTCATTCCCTGTACCTGTGCCTTTGCTCACCTTCAGAAATGTAACATCATTGCAACTGTGCAGATATTAAATTGGCACTTGTTCAGCTGCATTATTAATCTGCCAGCTAGCCAAATGTATAGGAGCTCTTGAAGAGGAATAAAAATCAGGATTATAATCAAACCACTCCAGAGGTCCCCTCTTGCCTCTAGTGGTATAAACTGCACTGCTTTTAGAAATCTGGATGTATTGATCCTTATGGAGATGGATGTGTCAAGGGTGTTTGGGTCTCTGCTAGACTCTTTCTGAGTTTCTGCAGAAGGAGAGCTGGGTTTACCTGCCCGTAAGACTCCAAGATATTGCCACCATGTGACATATCTTTGGCTCCCAAATACAACTGCATTTTTGATACAGAACTGACCATTCAGCCTACTCTATGAAAACTAATTTTGTAGCTAGTTTTCATCAACACAGTTTCCATCAAAAGTAATTTTCCTGGGATTATGTCAAAACACTCTAGGGTAAACTTGATATTAACCTCATGTATTTTGAGTCAATCAGATATGCTGCTAATAATCTACACTGCTTATAAAGCCTCAGGTTAATAAATCTGAATAAATATTCCCAAAATTATGGACTCACAGACATTTTTCACTATCTGTTTATAGCTTACTTCTCAATCAGTTCGAACAGCTTAACGCATTAAATTCACTGCACAGTCTTTCAGCTACACAGGCACTATTTGAATAGGGGTGCACAATATATGCATATATATATATATAAATGTGGGTATTACAAATTATATTTAGAAACTTAATATTATTATCTGGCAGGCAAGTACCATGCAGATATTCAAACACCATGTTTCAAAGCACTGGCAACTACTGCAAGGATCAGCAAGTAATTTTTCTACATAAGGCATTGCACAATTAGTTCAATGCCCTGTGAGTTCTGTGTTATCCTGAGTCAGCATTCCCCACAAGGCAAAATATGCCTGTGATGTCTAAAATGTGTTAACCTAGGCACTTGCCAGAAATGCTGAAGAGTCCTAACTGGCTAATGGAGAGATTTGGTTTCCTTTCCAATTAAATGTAACTTTTTCTTTTAAAAAACAAAGAAACAAACAAAAAACTAATGGGGAGGTATTACTTTACAAAATTCTAGAAGTAATCATTCATTCATAACTGCTCATACGGGTTCATGCTATGAGACTATGGTATCCATATTAAAGTTCTGCCAGAAAATCTTTGTGTCATAGTTGAATAAACAATGTGTAGTGACAAATCCGTGAGTATCTAAATGCTTAGTTTCTTGCATCTAATCTTTGGACCTACAAACACAGCTGACCTCTCTTCCTCCAGATTTGAAATCTGGCCCAAAGTTCATGTCAGAAACAGAATTAAAACTTTCTTTTCTGAATTTATGCTCTCTTTCACCTTGAGAGAAGAACTTTTCTAGCAAGAAGAAACAACTAGAGAGAGCATTGTCTGGTCTCGTGATCACAAAAACATCTGAAACATGTTATAAAATAAACAAATGCACTTTCTGAGGACTGGAAGAAAACAAGGAGGATCACAAGACTCCGCTTTTCCCCCACCTTCATTCCTTCTCCTTGCCTCATTAGCCAGTGTGGCATGCATGCTTTCAATTGATGTAAGGGGGAGGCTAGTTATGAAGCAGGGCATCTTCCCCTTTGTCTTCCAGGTCAGAGGACTTGTAGATGACCTCAGTGGGAAAAAAACAGAGATGAGAGACCTCTTCCAATCACTGCAACCCCTTTATATAGCAACACTGTTGACAAATGGGCACTATAACAGTCGCTCTCTGTAGCTCGCCTCCACACGGCTCTCCACAGCCAGTTATCCCCGTTAGGAAAAGTAGACAGAAGAGTGGTGCTCAAATACTGTGCTGTGAGAGAAGAAATCAACTTAAGCCTCACTCTTAGTAACTACCCAGCATGAGAACAAATTATGGATTCATCATAGACTCAGCAACTTTCCAAATGTATGGTACTGGATATCTTTTTGTTGCTTTGGAACAGATAATGAAACCAAGCTTGGCCAGGAGGCAGACAATACATTATAATTAAGACAACACCGGTGCTCTGCTGCATTTTCACATTTTCAGTCAGATGTGCCAGGATAGATTGTGTAACAAACAAAAGACTATCCAGATGCATGTATATGTGATCTCAGTAGAATTAACAACTTTTTTCTTGCCTTGCCACAAGATCAGTTTAATAACAAGTATAATTCAGGTAAGGCTCCCTTTCACTCCTGCTTTGTAAGACTCTTGTCAGCTTAATTTCTGTTTATAATTATAAAGCGAATAGTTGGCAGCTATTAGTGGAAAGAAAGGAAGTAAGGAAGGTGCACTGTAAGGGGGAGAACTAATCCTGAAGGAGTGATGACAAGAAAATTCACAGAAAAGTTACCAAGCAAACCACCTACGGCATACTAGTTACGGTGATGGGCTATTTTTGTATCTTGAGTTCATCTCTGCTTTCTGATTATCTTTTTATTAACATACACAACTGCTAACTAAACTTGCCAGATGTTAACTTAGAGTCTCTCGGATGTGATCTGTGGGCAGCCTGCCATTTTACCTGCTGCCTACACAGACAGATTTTTGGAAAAAAATATCACTAGTTTTCTGTTGGGTTTTTTTTTTTTAGGTAGACTACAGTCTCATTCTATCTGGATAGTAATGAGCATCCCTAGAACTCTTTCAGAAGGCAAGAGGAAGGAAGGAAGGAAAATTATATATATATTTAATCATTGGAAGGTTACTGTTAACAGATAGTAAAAAATTCTGGAAGCCCTCCAAGATGGTGGAATAATTTGAAATATTAGCAGATTAACACAATTTCTATTCACTGATGTTCTGGGTGCATCAAGAGGGTAAACATTCCACTATTTTGGGCATCATTTCTTTTATTGTAACACACCACCTGCCCGATCAGATACTGAAGAAATAAAGACCTTATGTCATGGAAGGGAACAAGTCTATCAGCTCCACTTCTACCTTTCTCTCATTCTTTTTTTTCCTTTCTCTCTCAAGTTATTAAAATACATTTTAAGGTTTTTTAATTATTCCGTAAACACAATTTTCCTTTCCTATCCCTTATGAACGAAATGGGAACAAACTCTTAGTCTTCGTAAGCTATGAGGATACAAAATCTGTGCCCATTGGTTATATTATTAAATGGATATCCCTTGTAAATATGCAGTCAGGCTACTACAGACAACGCTGTCACCTTGATTGCAGCTTGGGTCTGTAACTGAAGACTTTGTCTTCAACACAAAGCTTTTGGTGGGCATTTTCTGCAGCTTACGTTAGCACCTACCTGATTCCTTGTGCCTAACAGCATTTCCTTGCACTTACAGCATTTCCTACGCAGCCTTCTCACCCTGCCAAGGCGGGGACGCTGGGCCCGCCCCCCTCAGCCCCACCGCCCGCGCCCGGCCACTCGCGCCCGGGGAGCGGGCGGGCCCGACAAACCAGCTCCCCTGGTCAACGCGCCTCTCCTCCAGCGCCCGCCGGGATCTGTAGTTCAAAAGGTGGGAGATCGCAGCGGGCGTCAGCAGGAGGCGCGGCCCCTGAAGACTACACTGCCCAGCGTGCCTTGCGCGCGGACAGTGGGTGCGGGTGCGCGTTGCCGGGCAGTCAGCTGGGCGCGGGGCGGGCGGGCGGAGCGGCGCTCGGGGTTCGGTCGGTCGCTCAGAGTGGGAAAGGCGCCCGCTCCGCCATGGCCGAGACGATCGCGGACACCCGACGGCTGATCAGCAAGCCCCAGAACCTGAACGACGCCTACGGGCCGCCCAGCAACTTCCTGGAGATCGACGTGGGCAACCCGCAGACAGTGGGGGTGGGCCGCGGCCGCTTCACCACATACGAGATCCGCGTCAAGGTGAGGCAGTCCCGGCCCGGCCCGGCCCGGTCCTGTTGCGGAGGTGGCGGTATCGGGCCCTCCTATCGGCCGGGTCTGGCCGGGGGCGGTGACGGGCTGCCTCCGCCGTGTCCTTCAGGACCCGTGTTGCGCCTGCTGCGGCAGCGGCGCTGGGGG
>VYXB01001355.1:374181-384321 GCA_013397135.1 Pachyramphus minor
GGGGGGGCGGCGGTGGCAGAGCCGCAGTGGACTTTCCATCCTCGGCCTGGGGCTCATAACTCTGTGACGAGCTCCCGGGAGCTAAGGCGATGCAGCTCGGTTCAGATAACCAAAGGACAAGTGCTCTCTCGGCTCTGCTGTGCACAGCGTGTCCTTAGACTGAAATACCGTGTACTGTGAGCAATTGCTTGTCTATCTTCAGGTAAATAGAGGAGGGCAAACTCTGAGCTGTCTGAGGTGGAGTAATATGGGTGGATCTAGCCTGAGAAGGAGGTCAAGTTCAGGATTCCAATGGTCTCAAAAGATACATGGAGAATGTGTAAGTAAGTTTAG
Source organism: Pachyramphus minor (assembly GCA_013397135.1). Classification (NCBI taxonomy): domain Eukaryota; kingdom Metazoa; phylum Chordata; class Aves; order Passeriformes; family Tyrannidae; genus Pachyramphus; species Pachyramphus minor. The sequence goes on from VYXB01001355.1 coordinate 374,515, forward strand.
TGGGCACACGTGCTAGATCCAAGCCAGCTGAAGTGATAAGGTGCATGTGTAGGGGGCAGGGCTTCCTGGTTTCTTTTGTACCTGAAATAAAATTTTACTGCCTGATAAATTGGGCTGTTTCTTGCTATGTGCCACTATCAGTCACTTTTTCTTAGGAGCACTAGAGTCCTTCCTAGCTGGAAGGCCTGTATGCACTGACTTGCCCCAAAGGCTGGTAGTCTCAAGCTTGAGAAAGGCTGTGTGAAGTCATTACTTGAGAAAAGCTATCTTAAGTCATTACTGTGTTCCCTGGTCTTTCATAAACAGAGCCCAGAGCAGTGGACAAACAAAATATCTACAACATAGTTCTTGCCTGTGGCTGGTGGGGACTTGAGGCAGGGAACCCTTTTTTGGTCTACGTTGCCAGGGATAAGTTGAGTTGAGAAAGATGACCTCTTATAATTTATTTTTTTTTTTGTAGTTTGTGGTTGAGTCTACTACCTTGGATCGCTTTACTCTGTTAGAGCTGATTGAACCTTACTACAGGCAGTAATAAAGGGGAAAGCTTCACTGACTCCCTGCACACATTCTCTGAAATATGAGGTTTTACATAAGCCTTCAGAGCAGGGAAGGCTTCGGCTGAGGTCTGCTGCCTTGGTCACTAAAATTCTTTAGACAAGACTTAACCTTGTGTGGATTTTCTGTTTTTAAAGGTCTAAGTTCCCAGCTTAATGTAACCTTACTTAAAAAAGCAAAATCAGCTGAGATCTAAAGCTACTAGGAAGGAAACTTCTTTATTTCAGATGCTTATAAATTGTCGTGTTCAGTAGCCGTTCTTGTGTTTCAGGATATGTCAGTGGGGCATGGAGAATAAACCAACACTCTTGTAGCCTGTGTTTGGCTTCTGTGTGAGGACAAACCAGAACTTGCAGACTTGTGTTGTGTTACACTGACCTTATCAGAACACTAGCAGTCAACTTAGCAGAAAGATGTAATTCTACCTTGCTGGAAAGTATTTGCACCTTAAGTTCCTGATGACGTTTCTTTCCATGAGACTGAGCATTTGGAATTGCTGGATCCAGGGAAGATGGTACAAAAGGGACTTAGCCATGATATGGCCTTGGGAATGAGAACAAATTTCCTGTAATTAAAATAGTAATAATAATTTTTTGAAAATCTTAAGCTGAGGTTCTTCGTCAGAAAGGAAAGCAGAAAAACAGGTTTTGAGACAGATTAGTTTTAGCCTATCTGCTGTTTGGGGTAGAAAATTCTGGATTCCTCTTGTAATGAAGACCAAGAAGTGACTTGGACAAACATACACTGTGATAGCGCTGTGACCTTCCTCTGTTCTTCCTCCCAGTCTGACTACTATGTAAACATTGTGTCCTCCACCCTCCTTGCTTGCATCTGTGCATGCCTCTGTGCAGGACTGTCTCTTATAATACATGATCATTCCCTTTTCAGTTGTGCACTGCTGTACACATAGTGCTGTACACATAGTGCATAGCTATCATGAGCTGTAAAATTGAATTTTATGTCTTTGAGTGCTGGAAGCTACAGAGCAGCTAATACAAGATATGCAGAATTATGTTCACTGTCTAAACTTGTATCAATTAACTGCTTCTCAGCAGAACACGGACCATGTTGCTAATATGCAAGTTTCAGCATGGAAGAAAAATTCAAACTTTAATTGCTGCGGGTGGTATTGTATTTGTAAAAGGTAGGCCTAGTAATATAAGCTGCTTCTTGGCCTCTGGTGGGCAATAGCCACCAGCTAGCCTCTGTGTTTGACAAGTGTTTGTGGTCACAGAAAGTAAGAAAGTAGCAGCTGACATTGGCAGTTTCCCCCAGGTGTGCTAGTAGTAGCAACAGAGCAAACCTGAGAAGATGGTGTGAGTTACCTGTGTCATACCTGGAAAGCTGTGTCTTCAACTAACACCAACATTAAAATGTTAAGTGTGCAGAAATGGAAGACTTAAATGCTGCCAAATTCTGGAGAGAGCAGCTTCATGTTATGGCTGGGGATCACGCTAAGCCAGAAGTACTGTGAGAGGACACTGAGATTCAAGTTTTTGTTGAAGCAGTTAGACATGTACCATTGTCACGGCGTTTACAAACTCTGTCCAAGCGTAATTCTATCTTTGTCTGAATCCAAAAGCTTAACTTTTTTCTTTTCTTTTTGTTTGAAAGCCTGAGCTTGCTAGCAGACTCTTGAACTTATACCTGTTGACAAGTATCTTGCAAAAAGTGTGAAATACTGCAGTTTCCCTGAAGGTTTTACTGGCAAGCTTTCTGCTGGTAGTGCAGCTGAAGCATATCTGTTGTATGGAAAGCAACAAGTGGAACAACCTCATGCTTTAGTTCTTCTATTGCTGTACTCATCAGCTTCTGGTGGAAGTTGGAAAGCCTAATGGGGAAAAGTTTTGGTAGACTCCTCAACAGTACACTACTGAATAAGCAAGTCAACAGTATTTTGGTACTTATGAAGATTTTTCACAGCGAATGTCTCTGTGAAGGATTGCTGTGAATTGTGGTAAATGCTCGGTGCTTTGACAGGGATTTAAGGTCTCTTAAGAGGATTGCTGCAGGTAGACCCTAGACAGCACTTCTAGCTGGGCAGCTTTCTTCACAGATGGACATTTGGCCAAAGTATTGACTTTCTGAGCCTGAACTTACATTAAATAACAGTCTGTTCTTGGCAAGCTGAACAAGGTGATGACAGAAAGCTTTCCACTGTAGCAACCACTGTAAGGCATATACAATGTGGCAGTGTGCCACCACAGTCCAGCCTAGCAATAAAAGTCACATGTCTTGCTCAGAAATGGTAAGTGATAGAAAATGCCATCCTGGCAGTGCTGAAATGGCAAATTTGAGTGGGTTGTGTTTTTGATACAGTACTTGAGAATTTGCTTTCCATCAGCAGCATAGGCAGTGAGGTTGTACCATTCTAAAGTGTCCTTTGTGTGTGACGGCTTAGGGTGACCCAAAACAGGGATAATGCAGTAGGGTATAAAGTTCCAAGGGCTTTTTCTAGTGAAATAAACTTGATAAAGTACTCATCTCACTTAAAGTTATTTAAATGATCACAGTATGGTGACTGCACAGTGTTTAAAACTAACAGAATCAGCTAGATTGCCTGCTAAAGTAATACCGCAAACTATTCCACTGCCCTTACCTCTTGAGAAAAGGTGTGAACCAACAGGTAAGTTCTCAGTGTAAATACTCCTGCGTGCTGTTCCTCACAAGCCTTTACTAGCTGTTCCCTCCTACTTGTTAAACCTTGTCAGGGTGGGCTTGTGCACGTCAACACCCTTCAGTGAGGGCATGCAAATACCTGTTACTATTTATGGGCTCTAAGTCAGTCCTCTCCCAGAATTCCAGGAAACAAACGTAGAACAAATGGCAGTTGTCGTATTATCGTCATACAGCATGTCTTTAGTCCTCAATCCAGTTCCAGGTATCATTTGTCTTCTACTGCAGTTGAGACATGGTTTTCTTGAGAAGTGGGTCAAAAGGAAGGTCTTTGCTCAAACAAATTCTCTGCAATAGCTTCAGTTGTTAAATCCTTTAAGGAGACGAGACTTAAGCTTTACAAGCTAACTCTGATCCAGCAACTGATGAGACGTGTCAGAGCCATACACCCACTGTAAAGGCAGTGCCATAGGAGGTAAAGACATTGGTTAGAATACTGTCAACAGAGTAGGGGTATCCAGGAACTTGCTGCATGTGGGGAAATATCCCTTTGTTAATGCTATTTCACCTGTTACTTTTTCTGTAGAAGTGGCTTCTGTGCTGCCCATTTTGGTTTGGTTTGTCACCTAGACTAAAAAATTAAATCATCTGTTTATGGTTAGTGAGAACTTGCAGGGAAGTCGTTGGTATTCACACTGACAGAACTGAAACGAAATACCTGTTACAGGAGCTATTAGTCCAAGTAGTTAAAGAATTTTTTTTGTTCAAACTGAAGTCAAACTAAAAACCTTTGTCTTCTTAGTTCTGTGCTTTAATGTTCAAATGGCCTGTTGCCTCTAATCAGTATTATTGAACTCAGCACTAAGGTATATCTTAGCTTTCTGAGGTTCTCTGGTGCAGTGGCTTGTCTTGAGGTGTAGAAAGCTACTGTCTTGCTGCTGTGCTTTCAGATGTTGTGAAATGAATCACTTGAGTGGCATCAGTGCTCTTTAAGGCAGCAGTCTCCTGTATCTTCTGCAGAAAGGGTTCTGTAGACCTACAGAGGTATTTGACTCTGTAGATCCAGTGTGGGGAAGGAAATGAACACACAGACTGTGAAGTGTGTGCAGTGTTAAGAATAGTACCGGTTTCAGAGGATTGGGGAAGTATACCCAAGTACTGCTGAACTTGAGACACTAAAAAGTCTGTTCTCCTCTTAACCCATTTTTTCAAGACTTAACTTGGATACAATATTTGCATTTCAGCGTATTTATAGTAATCTGACTTGAGTGACTGATTTCAGTCTCATTGCTGTGATCAAGTCAAACAGTAAATGAACTGAAGGTATAACTTGCGCAGAAAGCACTTGTCTTATGCCATGTTTTGCAAAGTGGTGCTCTTGGTCTGATGAGTGTGTCTTTGAAATGGTCTGTACTTGAACAGTACCAAATCTCCTGTCCTTCATGTGTTCAGCAGGGTTTGAAGTTGCAGATTCTTCCCCCACCATGAGAAGAATCAAATCTGCCCTTGATGTAGTTGACTTCAGGATTGTAGAGTTTCACAGCTGAAGCTTGTGGTGGAGTAATGACTAAACAGTGATTCAGTGTGGATGTTTAGGGATCCGCAGTAATTCTTTATCTCTTTACTACTGGAAATCTTGCATAACACTGCAAGTCTTCTCTAACTGGAGAAAATTATGCTTTTAATGCCCTTTTCTAGACACTGCTACCAGTTAGATATTTTCAGACTCCTCTTCAAGGAATAAAAATGCAGTGATTCAGGTGACTTTGGTTTTCTGTTCTACAGCCCAGATACTGCACATTTACAAACATTAACTGCTCCTTCAAGTATTAGTTCAGAAAAGGATAGCTGGAAGGCTAAGAATTTCTGAGGACACTGACTAGGCTTGGATGAAAGAAACTTCCAAAGCAAGGAGAATTGATTTACAAGTCTATTGCTATATTTGCTTTGAGCAGCTGTTTTTTCTGTAGAGGTTTGTGATTAAACTAGGTTCAAGAGCCTTGTCCAAAGGTACTGAACTAGTTTTGCATTGCTGTGTGTTACTGTGTAAATAAAATAACTAAGTCTCTGAACAGTGCTTCTTATTAGTGACCTGGAGTCCTTTTATTTCAGCACACACAGTGTGGCTCTTGATTGTCATGTATTAAGATTGCACTATAGTACAGTGTGGAACAAACCAAATCAAATGGAGCAATGACTAATCTTTGTAGGACAGATGGCTGTGGTCCAGGTAGGCATGTGATGCCAGAGAGTTTTGATACATGTTTATTTTTAGATGGCTTGCTGAAAAAGTGTCAGCTTGAACTTTAGAGCAGTCAGGTCTCTGATGCTTTTCATCAGGGGTAATAAATCTGTACTGCATCATTTGTGTCTTTTAACTGTAAGGCAAGTATTTTATTTAAAGTTTTTTCACTTGGTAATGCAATGCCACTTGCACTACTGGAGGCTGTTTAACCAATGCGTAATGCAAATGTCCTGTGAGGCTATAGCACTGAGTGAGGGCTCTGAAGTTGCTATTGTTGCTGTAACTTTTCATGTGAAAAGGATGAAGAAGCCCTAACCTTCTAGTCAGAGTATTAAAACAAGTGTTTTGCCAACTGAAACAGGTCCATGAAGTGTTCCTTCTGTGGCTACTTCTTGAGAATCCAATTCAAAACTTCTGTTATGCCCCAGAAGGTTCTCCCATATGACAGTATAGTTTGTATTGGCCACAAAGCCCATCTTGGAAGTGTAACTAGTAGCTCGTGTATAGCAGCTTTACTCTAAAACCCAGAACAAAATGAAGCTGTATATTAAGTGGTTTAAAGCCACCTCTATACATGGGAAAAAAGCTGCCGAGGTTATTTCCTTGGGCCTAAGCTGCAACACCCATTAAATGTTAGGATATGCTACAAATTAATGAGCAGGAGTTAGAAGCCTTTCTGCAGCTTTTAGTGGCTACTTAAGAATGTGAATGTTACTGCTCCAGTAAAACTGGAAATATGAAGAGAAATTTTTGCTACTTAATAGATCTATTCTACACTAGGTACTTACCTCCTTCATCTTGCATGTTTGAAGTATAGGGATACTGGACTGTCTCTAGCTCACAAAGCACAGTAAAGCTTTTCTTCCTGATAAAAAATTATCAGTGACAGCAATTCACTGAAATTTGTTCATCCCCATTTGACTGTAGCTGGCAGATGTCAGCTAAGGGTGATAAACTATGAGCTTAATGTGATTCCTCTTCAGTCATTCTCAGTGAGGAATGAGTGGGAACATTACAGTAGGCCAAATCAAAGCATATGGCCGTTATACCTTGCAGTTGTATAAAAGCAGCAATTCCTTCTCTTTCAAATGAATATTTGATATTTCAAAAGAGGCTGTGGCTTGCTAACCCTGTGAAATAATTATATAGAGTTACTAATTCTGTTTGGGTGTTGTAAAAGTCTTTGCCTGAGTCCTTCTTAAAGTCGGCTCCCGTTTTACCTTTGGCTTCTGAGCATGGAACCTGAAGAATAAAGAATCACTTAATCTGTTTTTCTTGACTTACCCTGCTTTAAGCCTTTTTACCATGGCTCACCATAATTCAGTTGTTTGAATTGATGTTGTTGAATTTGATCGGGTATTGCTTTCAGGCAAAAACCTGGCCATCCCTATGCTCATTTTCATAGAGCAACTCTGAGCTCAAGGCACTGGACTTGGCAAAGGTTAACTCTTGTCTAAAGACTGATAGTCTCTCTCACGTTGCTGTTAGGATTTTAGTACATTATCTTTAAGGTGGAAAACATTCTAGCTCCATATCTCGGTACTGCATGATGGGAAGCTCTATAGTTCTTGGTATAGTTTAAGTAGCATTGTTTAAAACTTAGGTGTACGTATGGTCAGATTTTTCAGTGTTCTATTAACTTTATATTTTTTTAAATATAGTGTACCTTCAGTAGATCTGGACACCAAGTGGAGAAAAGGGAAGGTTTAGGCAAAGGGACTGAAACTCAGAAAAATAACAATGTCTTGTCTGACATTTTGCAGAGGGAAAGAACCTTTCCTTCAGTCAGGCACCCAGCAAACATCTGAACTTCTAGAAACTGAAGTTTGGAGCATGTTTTCCTTCTTTCTTGCTTTTTGTAATTGTAGGAAATAGAGAGGTAGCTGCTTATGTTGAGTCAGGAAGGAAACAACCCATTGGCAAGGTTTCTGCAATAACAGTGGACTGCTGAAGCCAGTTTCTTGCACTAAAGGACAGCAGGCTCTTGTGTTAGGAAAATCACAATACTTTTTTTATCCAGCCTGAATGCTATTTACTGTAATACCCCAGAGCTCCCTTTGACTGACTGTATATGTAGTCAAAGGGTGTAGTCTCTTGACAAAGATTACAGCTTGTAGGAAGAGACAGTAAGATGCTTGAATTTAGCTTCTGAGAGTCAAAGCTACAAGCTTCTATCAAAAGTGCGCTGGGTGCTTTCTTTTGCTCTATTTTAATGGAAATAGTGTTCTGTCAAGGCTAATATAAGCTACTTGAAAAGATGACATCAAAGTAGGTGCTGTGGCAACAGAGAAGCTTTATTCTTGGTCTGTTAGGAGCAGGAGACACGGGCAATGCAGTGCTGCTGGTGACTGTTGTATTGGGAGATGAGGAAATTAATCAAATCTATCTCAATCTGTGCAAACAACTACAGCTGTGGAGTTTCTGCTATTTGGAGATGGACTGGACTGCAGTGACATACAGAGACAGTCTTGTGAAGTGTCAGCATGCTCTTTGGAGAAATCCAGATGCTATTTGCATTTGATTTATGTCTGGAAACAAATTTATAGGAGCAAGTCTAGTTCTTTGCAAGACTTTGTCTACTCCCTGAATAAATTAATCTAGTTTAGATAACAGAACACTTGAAAATACTTAGAATTTAAATGTATTTAAAATACTCTAATTTTTCTCCTGGTTTTAAAGTAACTTTTATATCGGAATGGCTTCATTGGAGAGCTGTGTCTTTGAAGCTGAATGGACCGTATTGACTAGTACTCAAACTATTTGCATTCTGTTTGTGAAAGTCTCCTCACTAGTATATAGAAACAATTTGTAGACTTCTAAATGTCTATAGCTTGGGGATTGACTGTAGTAATGTCTCAAAGACTGTTACCCAGTTATCCAGGCTACTGTCCTAGGACTGTCACTTGCTTCTGAGGTGAATTGGGAACCTCCTGAGCTCAGAATTGGACTCAAAGTTGAATATGTTATAATAACATAAATGTAGCTGAAGAAACATGCTCACTGTGAATACAGGTTTTGCCCTGAAGTCTGTTAGCAAACAGTCATTGCTTCCCACTACTGGTTTGTTGAGCACTAGCCAAATGGCTGCAGAAACTTGTTTGGCGTCTGAGTGGAGAAATGGAGGGGTGACTTAGGGGTCTGGCTTTGTCATCTGTTGTTTAACTATGTAATGCAACTTGGCATCAGTTTTGACAATATTTATTGCAGCGTGCTGGCTTGGCCATTAGCTCCCCCAGCAGAATACAGACTGTTAGTTTGACGGTAGTCAGAGAAAGCCTTGTGGTGTCTACATGTAGTCTAATACAGAGACAGCACTACACAAAATCTGTCTCGTCTTAGCGCCTTTCTATGGTTTAGGATTTTGGGCTGTGTGAGATTTCTGCAGAGCTTGTTTATTGGTCCTGCAATAGTGCTTTATCTGCAATTCTGACTAGTGACTTTTGGTTGTCTAGTGTCTTGGTTGATGCATAATCTTTTCAAGTTGAGGGCTTGCATTCAAACTGCTAAGAGACATGATTCTGGAAGTTGTTGAATTTTTTTTTTCCCAAATGATAAGATTATTACACTGCAGAAGCAGCAACTGCTGCAGTAATTCTGCTGAATTTATCAGAGGAATGAGCTGTGCTCGAGGGGCTGTGCCAAACTGGGTCATGAGTTTCGTGATAGTAGACTTTGCAGGTCAGCAGGCCAGAAAGCCAACATTATAATGCTGAATGAGCATGGGCAGAAATGCTTGTACAAATAAAATTAGCCTGAGCTCAAGTTTTGTGCCTCACTCTTGTCTCTGTTCTAGCAGGCAAACAAAGCACTAACAGTGCTCTGAATAGCTATTGGCACCTTAGTGACTAAACAAGGATAGCTCTCAACATAAAACATGAAGCAGGGAATAACATTTTTTATATCCCACATGGTCTTGAAGGTTTCTGTTGACACTTCAGGATTGTTTCCTGCCAAATTCTTGTCCATTGATAACCCATACTTCAGGAACTGTCTTTGCTTAATGAAAACTGTCTCTTGATGGTAGATGGAGGCAGTAGTACATGCAGAAATCCTTCCTACTGAAGGGCAATAATCCTTAGTGAAAAAGGCCCAAATAGTAACTTCTGATGTGAATATAGCCTGAGTTAAAAATGGGGACCTAAGATGTAAGTGAGTTAAGCAGTATAAAACAGGACTCTCAAATTGCTTTTTTAAATAGATCCTAACAGCTGGTTACCTGAAAAACACTGTGCTGTCAGTACTTATTTCTAGAGGAAGGCGAATTGCTGTAAATTTGGGGGTTTAAGAAACATGAGGTTTAGAAATTGATCTCAGCTTTATTTCATATCCAGGCCAGAGGACAGGGAACATGTACTTTAGCATATAGTTGTCAAAATGTGACTTGTAAGACA
>VYXB01001356.1:1348-11827 GCA_013397135.1 Pachyramphus minor
CCAACTTATGGGCTACAGTCCTCTTGCTCTTCCTAGAAGGATGAAGCCCATCTGATTTGAGGAGAGTAGGTACCATGGAGTTTGTACCATGGTCAAAAGCCCCAAAATTTTGACAGCGACACCAATCCTTTAGCCACCTGTTGATGAGATGTGCTTTTCTACTGCTCTCTTTGTTTAACTCCTCATCCATCCCAGATAGCACAGGAACTAAGGCAAACATCACCTGTTCTCCTGTCCCATGAACTGACCCATCCAGTGCTTTAAAGTCTTTTTTAATTATCCGGGCACTTCTTCCATTAATGCCCTCGCTGCCAGCTTGGACTACTAACAGGCGATAATTGTCTGAGGGCTGAATTAGTTCTTCACTCTCCCTAATGAACCTTAGCCTCTCCACCTCTTCCTTAAGCTCTGCCACCAGGCACAGCAAGTCATTGACCTGGTCACATCGTACAGAGGTGCCACTGGTACCACTCTCTGGTACCAATGCCAGGCACAGACACTCTGCACAGCCAGAGACCTGGGTGGTTGCATCCTTCTTGGAGGGTAGTGTCTGTGTAGACATACTCCTTGCATTAACAGCAGCAACGGCTTTCATTTTTCTAGAAACCATTACTGGCTTTAGTTAAATTGGAGAGAGAAGGAAACAAAACAAAACAAAACAAAACAAAGAAACAAAACCAAACAAAAACCCAAAATGCCCACTTCTGACTTTATAATAATGGGCTGGAAGAAAAGATGCTCAAAAATCAGTCCTAAGATACCTCAGTCCTCAGTCACTAAGGTCTTCAGATGTGTGTGCTACACAGATGCAGTATAAGACAGAAATAATTCCTGTGGAACATTATGGAATTAGGTTATGAATATATTAGTTATATATTTAGGGAATTAATGTTAATGATACATACTAAGTACAGTCTTTGACCAGCATGAGCTGCTCTACAGCCACCAGCAGCAGTTGAGTTTCTACCAGCATTCAGTGAAAATACTGAAGCATATCTGCATCAGCCTCTGCTGATGACCCCCAACAGTGAAGGATAACCAGCCTGCCTCTACTGCAAAAATCTGGGCTTTTAGTATCCCTGAGTCCAGGGAGGACTTATCTTCAGCCAGGGTTTGTGGAGGAGACCTTTGAATCTGAGAAGCCTTATGAATATCTTGCGTTCCTTCCTCAACTTTCCCTGCAGTGACAGTGATGGGGGCGCAGAGGGGCACTCCCCAGAATGGAGTCAGGAGCCTCACACCCTTCATACCTCCCTACATTAAGTCTCTTCAAACTGCAAATACTGCTTAATCATTGTTGATCCTATGTCAAACTCCTCTTTTTCTTCCTTGAGAAAGTTGAGATTTAACTTCAAAAATGTCATAATAATTAATTCCTTGACAGAACTGTTAATTGCAAGTCAGTTCCTTGACATCCTACTGCTACTATTTTGAGCCCCAGCTATAAAAAAACCCCCTTCCCTTTAGGGGACAGTCCCCTTTCCTGAAAGAGAACTGAATTTTCTACCCATTCACCTTGGACAAATCTGCAGTGTGCAGGGGAAGCAGCTTTTCAGTAACCAGGAAGATCATAAAATGTATGGTTCTCTCTATAATATTTTTATTGAGAAATTTTAAAATCTTTCTCCTAGCTTTGCTGCTTCCATGACCCCTGCCACAGAAAGTAGCTCAAAACAAGCAGATAATTTCAAGAGTTTTGCAAAGAGGTGATGTAACTTCCATTTGCATTCCCCAAATGAATGTGTCCTGCCTGATTTAAACTGATGATTACCAGGTGCACTGCACAAATCTGATCATGACTTAGGAAGAGATGAATGAGGAGGAGGAGAAAGTTCAGAACAGTGACTTCATTACACTATTGATCATGGGAATACAACTAAAGAATTGACTCTTAGTTGACTCATATCAGCAGGATGTATGAGTCAAATCAGATTCAATTCATTGGGTCCAGAGAAAAACCCAAATAATTCTTGGGCTGTTTGAGAAGGTGTATTTGTAGTTTTGAGATAAAATGTTTTATGCAGTTTTAAAATTATTTTTAAGACTGAAGATTACAGCGGAGAATGTTAGCCTTTCCTTGTTGTGTGAGTTGGGGTTTGGGCATGTAAGGTGAGACATTTGAAAATATGCCATTCGTTATGACCATTTTAAAACAAAACAGACTGTATAATTCATTGTATGACACTGTCAGTCTCTGTCATGTGAAAGGGGGGCTTTCTTGAAGTCTTTGTCTTGGATCAATCAGTCAACACTCCAGAAAAGCTGAGACCATTGTGCCCAACCGGTCTGTCAGTGTCTCATTATGGTGACTCCACTGAACAGTCCACTATATCAGAGGGTCGTTCAACTAACTTGTTTGGGGACATATACCACCAGAATATTGCAGCTGAATCCTGTATTGGAATTTATTAAGAAGGACTCCCTGCTGTATCTCTCCACGCTCAACTGAGTATGTTATCTGCTGCCAGCAACTGTTAGGTCCCTTAAGGACTCACGCTAAACAGGTTATGGAATAACACATTATTTTAAGAAAAACACTGATAATAGAAAATAGTGACAGGTTAAGGTTCAAAGATTAGCAGTGATAGTATTCTGAGTGCAAAAAACAATTTAAAGCAATATACAGAAAAGCTCTAATGACCAATGAAAACTACTTCGTAATAATAATTTACCCCCCATAGATTAAAGTTCTTACCCTATGGGTGAGAAGACAGGTTTAGCCCATCAACTGATCCGAGACGCTTGTCTAACTTCTTCCCACTCTTGACTCATTTTTATACTATTTATTTTCATTTAGGTGGAGCTTGAGTGACTCTAGATGTACATTTGTTACTGATTGGCGTAAAATTATCACATTTTACTCTTAAAGATATAGTCAATAAAGAATAGAGTGCGCACTCAGAGAGGGGTGGTTGTATCTTGAAGGTGGGTCGGATTGGGTTGTAGAGATGCATTAGTATCAAAATGAAATTATAATGAATGGAGTTTATCTGAGGAAAGCTATTTCAGCACAGTTGCTGGTTCAGTGTAAGACATCTCCCTTGGTTGACAGGAGCCATGCATTTTGTCAACTACCTGGTACCCTTGAGTCGCCCTGCTTGCAAGGATTTCGACAGAGCCTGATCACAATGTCTTCACTTTACTCAACCCTCCATTTCATCCCTCTTAGAAGGTGCTTAAGGCTGCAGGTTATGTTGTGTGAGGAACTGCCATGGAATAGATTCTGTGCATGCCAGCTGCATTCCACCCAGAAAGTGGCAACTGTATGACACCCTATTATTTCCATACTGTTATAGTTTCTGTTAAAATGTGAATATGTCTTTCCAGTTTTCCCAGCAGAGGCACAGAATCACAGAATATGCTGATTTAGAAGGGACCAATAAGGATCATCAACTCCAACTCTTAGCCCTGCACAGGACCATATCCAAGAGTCACACCAGGTATCTCAGAGTATCATCCAAATGCTTCCTGAACTCTGAAAGGGTTGATGCTGTGACCACTTTCCTGGGGAACCTCTTCTGGTACCCAGCCACCCTCTGGGAGAAGAGTCTTTTTCTAACATCTCACCTAAACCTCTCCTGACACAACTTCAGGCCATTCCGTTGGGTCCTGTCACTGGTCACCACGGAGAAGAGATCAGTGTCTGCCCCTCCTCTTCCCCTCACAAGGAAGCTATAGACTGCAATGAGGTCTCCCTTCAGCATCCTCTTATCCAGACTGAACAGACCAAGTGACCTTAGCTGCTCCTTATGCAGCTGTGCGTGAAGGCACTTCATTGTCCTTGTTGCCCTCCTTTGGACACTCTCTAATAGTTTAGTATCTTTCACATATTGCAGTGCCCAAAACTGCACACAGTATTCAAGGTGAGGCCACCCCAGTGCAGAGCAGAGCAGGACAATCATCTCCCTTTTCTCCAGTTTTGCCTCAAGTCGTCTTCCCACAGTCTGGTAGTTGATGGAAAGCCATATCCATGTAGTGGTTGAGTGGAAAGTCATGTACATTTTTTGCAGATACCTAGATCTCTAGATGTGTGCCTCAGGTTTTAGGTATAATCAGAACTGGTGAACTAGGCATCTAAACAAAATCTGTCATTAGTAACTTTTGTATTTTCAAAAACTCTACTGCATACCTCAGATTTTTTTCAATCTGAATGCGTATGTGATTATAGCTTAAGATTTCACATTGGAAAATTGACATCTCTTTAGATAATGACTGGAGTCTACTGCGTTGTTTAGCATTGCTCTGATGGTGGGAGAAACAAACAGATGTTACTGGGAAAGGAACTTATAAGAAGGATGGACTGGTTAATCCGTGTTATCCATACACTTGCTACTGTATTAATGACTTCACAGATGGACCAGTCCCAGAAAAGACCATTGTTTAGAGAAAAGAAAGAGGTAGTGGTCCTTTTAGTATTAATGAACCTAAGCTGAAGGATTGTATAATTGTTGAAGAGGATATACAACTAGAAATGAGGTTCAGATGATTCCTCAGATGTCCAAGAATCAGAAGACTTCATGAGGAAAAAAAAAATCTCCTACAGTTTATAATTTACAAGCCTTGGTTAACCAGAACTTCCAATATCTAGTTAAGCCTGTTTCAAGCTCTTCTTAACTTTCCTGAAATTCTTACAGCACCCTTGACTACTTTGCATCTTCATAATGAATTCTCTTGAGTGTCCTTTGGCTGCCTGAGGTTGCAGGCAGTTCTTGCCATTTCTGTTTTTTTTCTATTTTGCGGTATACTTCTGGTCAAAGAAGACATATCTTGCTCAGAGAAAGCATGCCCACAGAACACATGTGGCTGAAAACCTGGAAGTTGGCAAACCTAGCAGTTTATAGGACAGGAAAAGCTAAGTGTTGCAGGACATCATCCCTGCATTGTAAATCACATGCTGGTATTGCCCCAGCTCGAGGGACAGATTTTGGGGAGCTAATTTTGAGGTAATTATGTACACCAAAGGCACAAGTAAATAAAAGCATGGCAAGGCAGAGATTTGCATATAAGACTCTGGAAAAGGCAAGTGTTTGACACAGTGGGAATTTTATATGTTCCTGGAGAAGTGCCTCTGTGGGTCCTTCTCTCTAAGTGTAGCCAACAGTATGCTGGGCTTCACCAACAAGGGCACTACCAGCAGAGATCAAGATGGCATTATTCTACTCTACTGAGCACATGTCAGGCTACACTTGGCATACAGTGCGCAGTTTTGGTCCCTAATACGCAAAAAAGACGTGGACAGGCTGGAGAGGATTCAGAGAAGGGCAAGAAAGATGATCTGGGAACTGGGAAGCTTGGCATAACAGGGAAGGCTGAGAGAACTGGTGCTTCTCTGCAAGGGTAGTTTAGGAAGATGTTTCACTGTGCTTCAGGATGCTTGTGTTGGAGCACTGATATGGGTATGCTGTCCCTTACACCTTTTATGCAAACTAAAAGTTGTTACACCATTTTCAGAATCTTGAAGGTCTTGGAAATTGAGTATTCTGAGCTGGATGGCCCACAACTATGTTTAGGGTGGCAGTGTCATTTCTACCAAGGGAGAAATCCAAGTGGGCAAAACAAGTGGGATCAGTTGTATTAGTCAAAAGCCAGGCATTGAAATGATTTCTTAAATTAAGAATTAGAAAGCACCTTATTTACAGAAGCCCTTTGTAGAGTCAGAACAAAATATCTTCTCTGGTAATAATAAAGTTCGTATTTGTTAAAGAAAAAAAGATGTATCTCATGGCTGTTCACAAATCTAACCCTGGATATTAAAAAGGCAGTGTCACAGCAGTGAAATTTTGTTCACAAAATGAAACTGCTGGCTGCCTGTGGGATTGCTGCATGCATTTGCTTATGTCAGGACTGACTGCATACACAATTTTGCGTGGATGTGTGCATTCAGTGCTCAGGCAAGGCAAACCCAGTTTTTATATTTTGTAAAACTTCCTGCTCAAGTTATTTAAAATACAAAGTCTATCATTAACAAGTGAATTTTCTATGGTAGCTACAGCAAGAAGTTATATTGCCTCAAGTGAATTGAAAGGAAAAAAATTCTTTTGTGATCTTATTCAGAATCTTTCATAAATGTCAAAAGCTGCATTATTGCCAGGGATCATTCCTTGTTTATCCACAAGTATAATACATGGATATATTGCAGTAGGCCTTTTAATAATTCTTCAGATCACCTTGTCTCTCTTCAGCTCTGTGTTCCCTCTTTAATTACTAGTTCAAACATCATGAATACTTCTGCTAACTAACTTTCTAAAGGTTCCTGATAGCATTAACCTAAAATGGGAGGGCACAAAAATCTTCAGATGGATATCAGGAAGATTAAAACACTGGATAATTTGCCAATCATGATAAACAGGTTTATTAAGTATGAACCATGCCCTTTAAAAGTTTGGCCTGCATTGATTCCTCAAAATATGAAAATGCTATTCCAAGTCTTTAATCAGAAAAAAACAGAGAAATCTCTACTAATGTTTATTCTAAATAACTGGAAGTGTTAAAAATTGAGTACACAGAGAAAATATTGGACTAGATACATTTCCTGTGGTTTCAGTGGGGTTATGGAATAAAGAACAAATTTGAGACTCTTTTCTTACCTAATACCTTAAAGCAGTTTATACCATGTTTAGGCACAGTTGCCTGCTATTTCAGGGAACAAGGGAATCACAGAAAGTGATGGATGCCCTAGCTACAGTCCTCTGAAAAGTGCCCCACTCACCTGGTAGTTCCAATTTAGTGGTGAGTCACCAGTGGTTCTGGATTTCTCTTGCATGTCACTAGAGACATCACTGAGCCAGGAGGGAACTCAGGAGGGAAGAACTACCCAACTAAAAGAAATGTGCACTCTCAAAAATGTGCTTTCCCAGTCCGTAAATTAATTTTGCACCACTGCTGCCTTACATAGCTACCTCATTTGCAAACCATATTCAGTTCCCCTTATATGAGCCCTACTTCCTTTACTATACATGTCAGCTTGCTAGAGAATTCAGCAAACAATTTTTTTTACCACAAGTTTTATTCTGATTAAGTTGGTATAACTCTGAAATAATATGAGATGCATTCAGTGTAGTCCATCCAGATTTACATCACTTTAATAATGATAACAGTCTGGTCAAGAGATAGAAAAAGCTATGTAAAACCTTAGCTTCATTTTTTAATTGATTTGCATGGTAGACGAAGGGTGAACAAGCCATTGTAAATGGTAATGGCCTATTGTCATATAATTGAAAACTATTTTATAAAATACAAAACATTTAACCCGGAGTTATTCATCTATGAATCTCCCACCTTCATTCTTTGAAAGCATGTTCATAGACAACCTAAAAAATAAAGGGGGCAGAGTAAAGGTTGTCCCGTTTATTTTAGACAGTAAATGTTAACATGCATTTAAGAAGTTGAAATGTCTCAATGTTTTAAACCTATGGAAATAGGGTGATTATATTAGTTTAACAAGATTACAATTTAGAAATTAAGAACCTTCAGGTGGAAGTGTGGAAAAGGAAAAAGAAACATCTTTTTATTAACAAAATCTGAATAAACAACAAATGGTGCAACCAAAACTTTCAGAAGAAACAAAACAAATTCCCAATTCCTCAGGTGGAAGGGGGCAGAAACCCACAGCAACTCGGGGAGGGCGGGGTTGTGGGGTGGAAGGCAGGACTGTCCTGACAGTTCAAAAACTGCTCACAGCCACGTGTTCTCGCAGACAGCTACGAAGTCTCTTTTTCCACAGGCAGTCTTGAAAGTAGGATACCTCGCTCTGAGATGGGTTGGTCTCTCTCTCTCCGTCGTTCTCTGCGAGGTGTCCCGTGGGGAGAAACACTTCTTCCTAGCAAAAGAGAAAGAGGCCGCCAAAATCTGGGCTGCTGCTCTGTCCAATCCCAGACCAAACCCAAAAACTTCCCGAACAAAGGACTCCCAGCTCTCCCTGCGGCAACCTCCATTTCCACCTTTCCTGCCCTGCCCAGCGAGTGCAGCTTCACTCTGTGTTCCCCCACCCCATTCCGGAAGGAACAGATGAGGGATGCATTTGGGAAAAAAATTCCAACATCTCTTTTCAAATCTATGACAGTGATACAATTTTAAGGGTAGTTTCTCTAGTGTTTTTATATTTTTTAGTTTTGGAACCTGAATTTTAATGGCTCCTGTCATCCTCAGGTTTCTCATTAAGAACGCTGGTTGGAAATATTCTACAGAGTGTCCAACATATGGCATTGTGTTAATAATTTTGCTTATGAAGATGAATGTAATTAGACACTGCCAGTCACATGCTCTATCACCTCTTCTATGACATTTATCCACATAGGTGAATACAAACATGGATTCATAGAATTGTGGAATCATAGAATTGTGGAATCATAGAATTGTAGAATCATAGAATTGTTTGGATTGGAAGGGACCTTTTATGGTCATCTAGTGCAACACCTTCTGAAATGTGCAGGGGCATCTTCAACTATGCCAGATTTCTCAGAGCCCAGTCCAACCTCACATTTGATGTTTCCAGGGATGGGGCATCTACCACCTCTCTGGGCAACCTGTTCTAGTGTTTAACCACCCTAATCATAAAAACTCTTTTCCATATATCTAGTAAGTCTTCCTTTAGTCCACTCAGGTCAGGCAAGACTTGCCCTTGCTGAAGCCATGTTGATGGCCTCAAATCACATCCCAGTTCTCCATGTGTCTTAGCACAGCTTCTAGGAGGACCTTTCCATGATCTTTCAAGGCACAGAAATGAGGCTGACAGGTAAAGTCCCAAGGTCCTCCTTTCATCTTATTAAAAAAGGATTGTAATGTTTACCATTTCCCAGACATCAGGGACTTCGCCTGACTGCCATGACTTTTCAGATATCGTGGAGAGTGGTTTGGCAGGTACATCAGCCAGTTCTCTCAGTCTATTCACTTGAGACGTGTGGAAAGAGGCTGCCAGAGAAGATTGAGGCAAAAAAGTTGTTCAGGATCTCATCCTTCTGATCACTGTTGTTATCAGTTTGCGAGTTGTGTTCATCAGGAAGAGTACATTTTCTTTAACTTTCCTTTTCTGGCAGACACACCTGTAGAAGCCCTTCTTATTCTTCATGTCCTTTCCCAAGTTCGTTTCCAGCCACACCTTGGATTCCTTACTCCATCCCTACACAACTAGGCAGCATCCCTATATTATTCCTAGGATACATGCTTCCACTGTCTGTGCATTTCCTTCTTGCTCCTAAGTATTATTCAAAACACAATGCATATTAGTTATCTCTCCTCAGAGAAAACAGTAGAGACCTTGACAATTTCCCTGGCTTGTATTGATTTATGAATACTGTACAATGAACTACTCTATGCAAAAATACTGATGATGTGGTTTTTTAAAAAGGTTTTATGATTCTTAAACCTACTGTTCTTAAATTGAATTTATAAATGAATGCAAACCCCTTTTTCTTCCTATGATTTAGTAGGACTGAAAATATACCAGAAAATGCTAAATTGTGTTAAATGGTAAATATCTTGCAATGCTTGCCAGTTAAGTATTGCCTTTTAATTTATCCGATACACACGCTAAATAAGAAGGGCTACACAACACATGTATGAAAGAGCAAAATAAATAGAGTGACAAAACACAGGATGCTCTCAGCATTTCATGGACAAAATGTGAGGTCTTAAACTGTGTGTGAAAGAAAATCTAGAAGTTAAAAATCACAGAATCATAGAATTGTTTAGGTTGGGAAAGACCCTTAAGATCATTAAGTACAACCGTAAACCTGACACTACTGATTCCCTCACTACACCATTTCCCCAGATATTGTGTCTACATATCATTTAAATATCTCCGGAGACAGTGACTACAGCACTCCCCTGTGCATCTTGGTCCAATGCTTGGCACTACTTTTAGTGTAGAAGTTTTTCCTAATATGCCGTCTAAACCCCATCTGACACAACTTGAGGCCATTTCCTCTTGTCCTATCACTTGTTACCTGGGAGAAGAGGCCAACCCCCCATCTGGCTGCAACCTCCTTCCAGATAGCTGTAGAGAATGAAAAAGCCTCCTTTTCTCCAGTCTAAGCAAGCCCAGCTCCCTCATCCACTCCTCATATAATTTATTCTTTAGATCCTTTATCAGCTTCATTGACCTTCTCTGGACACAGTCCAGCACCTCACTGTCTTGTATCATCAAAGATTTAGTGCCATTCATGATGAACTCCTCATGGGGTTATTTGTAAAAAAAATTACAAAAGTCACCTAAAAGAAACATAGCCGGGGACTCCTAATGTGCTTCTTAGCATGATCAGGTGACTTGCCTGGTGGATGAGGGGAAGGTTGTGGATGTGGTCTGTCTGGACTTCAGCAAAACCTTTGACGCCGTCTCCCACAGCATGCTGCTGGAAAAGCTGACAGCCCATGGCTTGGACAGGGGCTCTCTGTGCTGGGTTAGGAAATGGCTGGAGGGCCAGGCCCAGAGAGTGTTGCATCCAGTTAGCAGCCGGTCATTAGTGGTGTCCCCCAGGGATC
>VYXB01001356.1:11872-35361 GCA_013397135.1 Pachyramphus minor
GCTCTGCCTGTGTGGAGGAGTGAGGCCTGGTGCGGACTTGTAAGCCTTGGGAGGCGGAGGTTGCCGGTGGGCAGTTGGTGCTATTTGGCTGTCTCAAGGAAAGTAGTGAGATTTTACTTGGTTAGTACTTCTTTGTGTGTTTTGAGAGTGTGTATTTGGTCTGATTTTCCTTCCATTTGTCCCTTTTTTACCCTTTTTTCCTTTTCCCTTTCCCTTACCTCCTCTCTTTGGGAGTGGGTAGTCCCCTTAACTGTGTATCTAGTGTATTTATTGTATGTAACTGTGATAGATGTAAATATATATCTATATTTTGATATAATTAATTTGACTCAGGTTCTTCCGTTTTTTATAGCTTTTTTTTTCCTTTGCCCCGAGAGGGTATGGGAGGACGGAGGGCCTTTTTTGTGGGTTTGGACATTTGGCTGAGTGCCAGGTCCAAACCTTCACAGTGAGGTTCAACCACACCAAGTACCAGGTCCTGCACTTTGGCCACAACAACCCCCTGCAGCACTACAGGCTGGGCACAGAGCGGCTGGNTCCTCTCTTTGGGAGTGGGTAGTCCCCTTAACTGTGTATCTAGTGTATTTATTGTATGTAACTGTGATAGATGTAAATATATATCTATATTTTGATATAATTAATTTGACTCAGGTTCTTCCGTTTTTTATAGCTTTTTTTTTCCTTTGCCCCGAGAGGGTATGGGAGGACGGAGGGCCTTTTTTGTGGGTTTGGACATTTGGCTGAGTGCCAGGTCCAAACCTTCACAGTGAGGTTCAACCACACCAAGTACCAGGTCCTGCACTTTGGCCACAACAACCCCCTGCAGCACTACAGGCTGGGCACAGAGCGGCTGGAGANAGGCTGGTGAAGGGACTGGAGCACAAGTCCTATGAGGAGAGGCTGAGGGAGCTGGGGTTGTTTAGCTTGGAGAAGAAGAGTGATGAAGGAGACCTCACCACTCTCTACAACTACCTGTTGTAGCCAGTTGGGCGTTGTTCTCCCAGGCAACCAGCAGTAGGACAAGAGGGCATGGTGTTAAGCTGTGCCAGGGGAGGTTTCAGCTGGATATTAGGAAAAAATATTTTTCCAGAGAGAGTAATTAAACATTTGAATCGGCTGCCCAGAGAGGTGGTGGACATCCCTGGAGGTTTTTAAGATGAGACTGGATGTGGCACTTAGTGCCCTGGTCTATTAACTGCAGCAGTAGTATATCAGGGGTTGGACTTGATGATCTCAGAGTTCTTTTCCAACCCATCTGGTTCTATGATTCTGTGAAGAGGAAAGCATTAATGAAACCGTGTAAGGCAGCAATCTATCTTGTCTGAGCAACTGTTTAAAGGCTACAATACTGGAGGTACTCCGGTTTGTGATAAAATACCATTCTATAACACTTAGGGTTTCATAATGTCCTGCAGAGCCAGCAAGATGTTTTGTTTATTGCAGATATGGGGTGTTTATAAGGCTCTTCAATTTATATCCAGTCTTTTTGTAGTGTGAATGTCACTTCATTTGTCATTTCTATGCTCGTAGAAACGACCAGCTCATAATGTGTTACTGTGTATATAGACAAATGTTACACGGTAGAGGATGGCAACTGATTTTTTTTTTCCTAGATATGAAAGCTTTTGGTATCCATAACTTTCTTGAGCCAGAAAGAAGTTTTACATCTTATAAAGATCCTCCTTTAGTTTGTATTGACCCCAGTGGATCCCAAAACATGAACCTCCTGAGTCATCTATGAGCATTTAACCATTGTCTTGTTGCTTAAAAGGCAACAAGAAATAGAAGTGGGTCTGCTTCCTCTTTGTTACTGAGTACTCTGCTGTCACAGTGTGTACAAGTGCTGTCACTTGATGTAGCAGGCTGTCGCTCATGAGACTTACGTGAGTCTTCACTTCTTTTGTGGGTACGAAGAAGATTTACACAGGTGAAAGATACATGGTTGCAGAGCTGAAGGAATTTGGCATACTTGCAGAAGGTAAAACTGAGGGTGCTTATGGCACTTTCAGGCTAAACCTGAGAGAACCTGATGAATCCAGTCATCTCCAGCGGTCAAATAGGAAGATTGAATTTTGCTGAGTTTTTTTCATGCGTGCTTAAACTATTGTTTGTTTGATTGGATGAGTTTTTGGTTTCTTTTTAAGTTGGCCTTGAATATTTTAAAAAACCTAGAGTTAAAAATGTCAGCATAAGAACAGTCATTACTCTTTGTTTTCTAGAATGATGCAGAAAGATAAAGAGGCTTGAATTAAGGTAAGTCACTCAAATCTCTCCTGCACCAGACATTCAGGTGCTGTTTGTATTTAATTGTCCCTGGGCTATTGTTAGATATTGCATAAAATGCCAAGGAAGCACTAATTTGAGAAAAATTAATTGAATTTTATCTTTGGATCAAATGATTTAATTTCATATGATAGAAGAGTTCTGTTTGATTCACTCACAGAGAAGATACTTTTGTGAATACCATTTTGTGCTGGGTAAGAAACTCGTGGTCAGAGCATATATGTTGCACTAATTGCAAGTTATCAATTTTAGCACCAAATCGGGTCACTGGTCACTAAATTGCTTAAGTTATGAGTTCTTTTCCATCCATTATCATTATATATATTGGAGCTCTAGAATATATATTTTTTTTAATATGAATGCAAGCCTTTACTTGGGTCTGAGTTGGCTTATGTGGTGATTTGACACCAGAAATTAAAGTAGGAGGAAAAGGATTTCAAAACTACATTTCTGGTGACTATATGAATCTTGTTAAATTCAATCCACTTTGCTTATATTTGTATGAAATCAGTAGGTGTAGGTCTGATGATATTTTATCAGAACACTCTACTTTGATGTAACTGTAAAACTTAGATTATTGCCTGCAGCTTGAATTTTTCTTCAGTCTTCCTGTGTGGATAAATTCTTCGCTGAGTTTTTACTGCGGCTATCAGCTAGATGTACAACTTTTCTTCTTTAAATATGTTCTCTGGGTTTTTTGTACCTTTATTCCCTAGAGAAAGAGAGAGTCATGCTAGGTGTTGGACCTCTATTTCTTAATTATGTTAATATGGCAGACCTCATTTTATCTTCCTCCTGGAATACTTGCATTCAGGAACCTCCGGCAGAACACTGATTAGAGCAGTTCCAAACCAGTGTCTTTAAACCAAAATGATATTTATTTCTTTCCCCAACATGAAAACTTGGCAATTCAAAATGTGGTTCAAATATTCATTATGTCGGTCTTTCATTCTTGTTACTAGGTGCAAGAAAAATGACAGGTGAAAATAAATTTTGGTAGTGCTTAGTTTGTTGTAGTGAAAGCTGTACCGAGATTACTATTTCCTTTGCCATCCAAGTCATGTGATGTCCTTAAAGTTTGTGCATCAACACACGTATTACCCAGGGACAGAAAGATAAAGGAATCTAGTTTGCAGACTGAGAGTGCTGGTTGTGAGATGATAGCACTTTACATCACTTAAAGTTCTGCCAGTTTTACTCAGAGAAGAGCTAAAGCAAACATGCTAGGGCCAGTCCTTCCCAGTGCTAACGTGCATACATGTGAGGAAAATGCAGCCAGTGTCCTGCAGCAGTGATGCAGCTGAAACAAGGAAAACGTCTAAAAGAGTTAACTGAATTATCTCTGAGCCTCCTCCCAAACCTGCTCTCGTTCTGTTCACTGTACCTAGATACAAGAAGAATGATACATCATACAATAGATCTAGGGTAATAAATTAGAGCAATGTAAGCTAGAGTAGACATTTGAATAGAAGAAATAGGCAAGGAGCCCAGACTTTCTCCAAGCTTCAGTAAGTGTGTCACAAACAAGAGAAAAGAGAAGAAGGTCAGGTTGAAGAAGACTTCTTTAGCCCCCAGACTCAACAGATGAAGGCCGGAACTACCCTCCTAGGTCAAAAGCCAAGAGGAGCTCTGCCTAAGCCCTGCCTGAGCTTCACCTATACTCTGCCTGTTATCAATATATATAGATGAATGTTGTAATCACATGAATATACATTAAATCATATATGAAAAGTGTATAAAACCTGTTGATTTTGTGTGAACCCCTGGAGCAGGTTTGTCCAGCACTAGCTGGCCTGCTTCCCAGCACTGTCAATAAATACCTTTGCTGCTCAAAGATCAAAAAGAATTCCTGAGCAGTTCTTTATACAGGTTTTTCGGATTCACAGCAAGGCAGAGTTGGCAAGTTACAGAAGGTAGTAATGCTTGGCCTGCCTCTCCCTGCTTCCAAAGCATGATCAGGTGACATTATTTTTCTCCTGCTAGGACTGCCATTATTGTGAACCTTCGACACACAAGGCTCTTGTGTAGAAGTATACGGCTGTTTGCTTCTGAAAGGTAAAATTTATGACTGAATGTATTTCTACCTATTGGGTCACCATTGAGAGGGACTGATCCATTTTTTCATTTTCATTCTCCAAAGACAAAAAGTAGTTTTAAATCCATGCTTTCAACTAAATGACGGGTGAAAAACTGTTCAAAGATAAATGATCATATTTCAGTTTGAGAATTCACACTGAAGATCACAAAATTATGACACACAATGGCAAATGTAGATTATCTTTACTTTTTGAACACTGCAATTAGTGTCCTGCTTTATGCTGTATTCAAAGGCTGTATGCTCCTTCAGTTCCCTTGGCACTGGGCCCAGAACATGCCAGTTATCCACCCCTGGGCAGCTTGGTGGCTAGATTCTAACCTATGCCCTTTAATCATTGAGCTTTTTGAGATGAACTTACATGCGTCACAATGATGAACTAAGTCGTTCAGTTCAGACCTCTGATCCATGGGAAATGTGGGGCCAAGTGGCTTTGGAAAATATAAAAATCAGAAAATTATAGGATCTCTTAAGATCTGTTTCTTCCTACAGCAGCTACAAGGATGCAGATGCCCATAGAGTCTGCTAATACCCAACAGGGTTTATTTCTTTGGACACAGGTCTGTGTTGCCCATGAGTTGTTATTTGTAAAGCCTGAGTTAAATGGTGCTATGTTTCAAGGAAATATATGAGTTCACCAGAGTGGCAGCAGAGATACTTACAAAGTTATCAGACACCTTGGGAGCCTTTGGAACAAGAGAGCATGGCCAAGAGCTGAAAATGTTTATACAGAATCACTGATGCAAGTTCTCATATTTTTGGGCTGGCTGGACGTTTCTATTTGTTTCAGCTAATCATCTCCCTGGTGCGTGACCTGGCTATGCTCCACAGGAAAGTGTGATATCATTGCTGCACACTGGCTCTCAGTGATTGCAAACCAAGTGCTCTGCATGCAAAAAAGGGAGAATTAACTGCACTTAAACAACTCAGATCAAATCACTAGGAAAGCATCTGTGAGACAAGTGACACCTCTGATATGTTTCATCATTTAAATAAGAGGTTAGGAAACCAAATCGTGTGTTGACTCAAACCCAGACTAAATTCATGCTCTGAACTCTGCCAAGCTTTGACACACCTTAAACAAAGTACAGAATTTTCTCTGTAACATCCAGGTCCTTTTGATTGCAGGTGGAGTTAAATTTCCTTTCCCAGTGTTACTGTTTTGGTTG
Source organism: Pachyramphus minor (assembly GCA_013397135.1). NCBI lineage: Eukaryota > Metazoa > Chordata > Aves > Passeriformes > Tyrannidae > Pachyramphus > Pachyramphus minor. Next base: position 17,420 of record VYXB01001356.1, read on the forward strand.
TAGATATGCTAAATACTTTTTATTTTCTACAGCCTTTTTAAAAGTGGAAGCATATTTAATATTATTAGCCAGGTACCTAAATTACACGTAAATAAGAGAGATCTTGAAGGCATTAAAAATTAAAACATTGGTGGATTTAAGACAAATGATTTACAGTTTACCTTTGTGACGATAGAGGGCCCAGAGTCTTTCCTGGGCCCTTGTTCTTCCTGTTCTTTATAGGCTAGAGGGGTGGGAGCATATAATGTCATCCTTTTTATTTCTTTTTAAAAAGCACCTTGGTGCTTCTGCGAACATCTTGAAATTGAAATGTCCACGTGTCTTGGGCACACCTTTGATCCCAAAACCTCTTTCTATCCTTCTCACAGGGTAAAGTTACTGCTGCTCTAACTGTAGAGGATGATAAACTAGAAGGGAAAACTGACTCAGACTCTCAGCATTGTTTTTGTTGTGTTGTGAAGATGTGTCAGCGGACTTTTGCTAGGAGGATTTGTCATGGCCACCAGCACAGAGAAGGGGTGTACTCTGAAGCCTTGTGCTGCGTTCTTTAAATCCATTTTTAGCCATCTCACCTCTTCTTTCCAACAGAGATGCAATGCATATGTCATCAAGGAAAAGAAATGGGAGGTGAACCTGCAGAAGTACTCTCTGACCCTGTGATACAAGAGCATAGTTTACCTATGCAGAATCCCACTTATTATTTTTTACTGCTGGACAAAGTATGATTCTGGCTTTATTGAAGCAAAGTGAATGGAACTCTGAGAACCAGTTGCACAATATACCTCACATATTGGAGAATAATAGTTCATTCAAACTATTTCAAACGATCTATGCCATGTATTTCTGTGAGGGATCCCATTAGAAATATTTGATAAGGCTATGTTAATGCACACACAAATGAATATGACTCTGACATGAAGCCTAAGGGATTCTATTTTTTAGGAATGAAACAACAAAACAAGTCAGCAGTGTTGACATGCCACAGTGTTGACTTTCCACAGTGTTGACTGCCACCACATCAAATGCTGTTCTAAGAACCATTCCTTTAGTATTTAGATCACTCTTGTCTTCTCCACTGGGTGCATTTTTCAAAGCAGATTATGTGAAATTCCTCTGAAATTACTGGAAAAACTCCCACCTACTTCCATAGAAAGAAGCTAAGATGCTTTTTCCCAGTGCAAATAAACCCCATGATGCTCTGCCAATCATTGCATTACAGATATACTGAGCTTTTGAATAGATAATAAGTCACTGAAACTTATCAAACTAGACCAGAGGAACAGGATGTGAAGACTTATTATTCTGTGTTATCCATAGCTGGGCATTAGCTATGTCTTGGTATTTTCTCTTCCATTTAAATTCAGTTACATATAGAAGTAGATTAAAAAAACCAAACAACCTAACAGAATGTGTCTGTGTCTTTCAGTGAAACCCAATATATTCGGGCCAGATGCTGGAGTTGGAGTTTTGCCTATATACAGAGCATGAGACAGTCCCAGCCTATGAACAATTCTGTGAGGCTTGCATTAGCTCTATTTCTATCTATTTGGTATGAATTAATTTGACAAAATATTTTTTTATAACCAAAGTAGTCAGAACAAAAAGAAGTTCTGCAAGTGCTCCCCTCTGTGCTCACTCACTTGAATAAAAACCCCTGTTGTCATGAAAAGTACACCAAGGATACAGAAACATTTTTTAATGAAGTAGGTTTTGTGGCAGCATGAAGTCTGGGATCAGATATGTAGTGCTATTAGTCTTATTTGTGCCTACCTAGTCAGTATTCTGTTTTATCTGATTTTCATAAATGTTTAAACTGGTAATGTAAATTATTCTTTTTGTCTCCTGTGGTGCTCTGAGAAGCTAAAAAACTCCAAAACAATGTCAATATCCAACATTGATTTGCAATCAAGCTCCAAGGTTTTAAAACGCATCACGCGATTTTTTCCTAATGGTGCTAAAGAGCTCCAGGAATAGCATAATGTTGGGGATTCTTGGTCACAGTGACTGGCTGTTGTGAAAGGCTTTGTATAAATAGTGACGGATGTGTTGATGTGATTTACTGGGGAAGGTAGCCATTTTTAAATATGTTGTGTTTCCAGTATCCTGTGTTATGCCTAGTCTTATTTCTGTTTACATTATATTCACACGAGCAAATATTAGAAGACAGGATAGCATTTTAAAAGGCACAAAGTAAAAGGAGCCTGTACAGGGGCAGATATGGCTTTTAGTCACAGGAATTCTCACTCCAAAACTTAGCACTGCACCTGGCATTACTAAGTTAATGTATGATCTGTACATACATTAAAAAAAGAGATTTGACTTAGATCTTTTAATCTTTGACTTAGATTTTTTGATCTATGTTTATGCTGGATAGAGAGCACTATGTAATTTCTAGAATTAGGCAGTGCAACGAAGGGTTTTACAGAACTTATATTATTCCTCACAAGTTGTACACAGACCTTAAGAGTAGTGCTCATGAAAACCCATGGGTTTCATCCAGATTAAGTTTTCTAAGACTGTTTTGGCCTGATTTTGTGAGTATAATTTAAATTTCTAGCTGTTGTCTTTTTTTTGGCCAGTCCAAATTAACATGCAACCCTAACGTTACATGCTTACATAGTCCCCAGAATATTTGGTTTTAAAAATTTTGAAACATGATCGATATTTCTTTAATGCTTTTTTAAAGATGACTAAATATGTCTTCTGACCTAAATAGGTCTATGACTAAATATGTCTTCTGAAACCAATACATTGCCTGCTGTGTAAAATATTTTTTGTCGGATTTCCCCTGCACTTAGGCCAGTGGGGACCAGGAGTTGTTTTGGTGCATTTTTTCAATGATCCCTGTAATGATCTCACATTACGACACTAATGAGGAAGCTGAGTTCAGCCCTCTTTGATCAATGGCAAGTGTAGAACAAGCTGTGATGCTTTTGAAAAAAAATATGAAAAAATTGTACGAAAAAAATTTGATATTTTCCCCACTATTGTCACAAGCTTTCATATATTCTGATTTTGATCTGATCTGTATCATTTGCGAGCATCTTTTCCTGACTCTGTTTTTTTCACTGATTCCTTAATTAAAAGTACAGAACAAAATCACCACTGCCAGACTGCTGTTCTGTCTTTTGCAAAGCTATGCTAGTGATGTTTCATCCTGTATTTTGATTCAAGTACTTGCTCTGCCAAATCCAGGATTACATTATTCCCTCGTAACTCTTCATTCTCAGACCAACTGCCTGTCAGATTCTTATCTGGAAATTCTATGTCATTGCTTTTCTAATTCCTGCCTCTGACTACAAAGACTTAAGATATTGTCTCATCAGTATGTGGATGTACTTCAGTGGCTCTGTTTAGATATTTTCTAAACACTGACTAATTAATTTCCTGTTTAAGACATACTTGACCAGATGTGCAACTGAAGAACATAAATCTGAAAAATGTGTTGGCTACAAACTTCTTGTTTTCCAAGAAAACAGAAGGGATGTGTTCTGCAACCATTTCTGTCTTGCATTTCACCTTTGTATCTGATGGGAAGGAAGGAAGGAGGGAAGGAGTGAAGGGAGGAAGGCAGGAAGGAAGGAAGGACGGACACTTACTGGACCCTCTGGTTGTTTTGTGTTCCTGTACTTTCCACTTTTTATGGTTATGCTTTTGTTTAGATGTGACTTCTGGTTTCTAGGAAAGTCCACTCATATTGGAATTTCTCCAATAGACTTCCTATACATGGTGAGGAGATCATTATGCCACTCCACAGTTACTTTTTTTTTTATAGAGGCCAAAGAATGAAAAAATGTTGGCTGCAAACTTTATTGAGGATAGAATCTCTCACAACACAGTGAGATGTGTCTTCTTTTTTAAATAAAATCTAGATTCGAGCACAAATGAAAACAAAATACTCATATATCCCCCTGTTTCTTTTTCACTTCCCTGAATTCCTACTCCACATCTAACTTTTTTATTTACTTTCTAAATTCTAGGGTGAACTAGCTAGTGAAGGCAGGAATTCTTTCTCATGTACAGTTCATTTCTTTTTTAATCTGAATGGTGTCAATACAGTGTGCATAGAAGAAATACAAGATTTTCAAACACAGAAAAACTAGGGAAAGGGAAAACAACACTACAAAAGGGAATTTTAGAAATGTTAAAGATTCCTCAAATTTGATGAGAGTCCTGTGAGGCTTATTTGCAAGGTAGAGCACTGTTAATCACACTGACTCCCATAGACTAGCAACTACATAGACCCAGAACTCATCAGCCCTTGCAAGTGTTTTTCATTTTCAACCATGTTTGCCAGGCAACATTTTTTCATTAATAATATTATAGATGCCTCTATTTAAGAGTTTTTTCTATGTAAGATTACTGTAAAAAGTCAACTGAGGACTGACGAATAACCTATGAAAGATTTTTCAAAGTTTGTTCCACAGGGCTTTCACAGGTCTGAGTAGTGAAAATACCATGAGGACATGCAGAGGAACCCTTTGCTTCTTCCCAAGAAAGTTGCAGCAGTTAGTCACTTGACTGAAAGCCACTAGAGTTTACCTTACTAGGAAAGGCAGGATTGGGTGCAAAAAGACATATTATTAAAAGACACACACACTGCATATGCGTGTGAACTCAACAGCATCTGGCTTTACTTTTCTCATGCTGAACATGTCCTACCACAGTAACATTCCAAGGAAATATATCTTGGTACCTATCTTGGTACCTAAAAATACATTCCTTTTAGGAGTCACTGACTCCATGTACAGTCTCTCTCCTTTTCTCCAGCCCAAAGCAAGGGAACTTCAGAAGAACTGAAAATGTTTTCTTCTTGCTAACTTCAGGATAGCAATGAGAAAAGCAGGTTTAGGCATTTGGGGTTAATATAAAACTGAAACTGTGTGTAAGAACCCACCTAGTGCAAATGTTACTTCCAAATCACTGAAGGAAAAAAAGATTCTTTAGTAAAGTCTTTCGTGTTCTGAGCAGTCAGTGGTCTCAAAAAGGGCTCAGGAAATATATGCACCAATTTTTAAATCTATCTATATTACAAAGACAAAAGTACAGATTAATTCTACTCATTTTAATAGCATTGCTGCATATTTATAGAATAATCATCACACTTTGATGCTTTAATGTAAGAGAGTGCTAACCAGATCCTCTTTAAATAACTGTGTCTTTCAACAACAGGTTTCCAGATTGCTGGTCTTGCATTGCATGCCAAACTATGCAATGCTTTGCCTTGAATCAGCTACAGAAAGAGCCTTTTGAGACAATTTTTGCAGACAGTCTGTCAGTCTGCAGCAAGAGGAGAAATGGTGGGACATGAGGCATGAAAACTGTGTGTGAACCAAAGCAAGCAAACCCAGAAGCCTGGAGACAGCAATAGAAGGTGGAGAATATTTGTGGTGAAAGACTCACTTCAGTCAGCCCAAGAGGAAGCTTTTGCATGGATGAACTTTCTTATGTACCCAAGAATAGGGATGTTTACTGAGGTCCTTGCCTGGACTTTGCTGCAATGTTTGAGACTTTGTAGCCCAGGTCACTGAACAGATATAAGATAAAAGTGATGAGATGGGGGAACAGGAAAATATGGGATGGATACAATGATGCACTGAACACAGGCAAAATCTGGGGTCAGTAGTCCTCGGAGGCATGCAAGAACAGTAAGAGCAAGCAACAGACAGGTGGAACATTTCTGACCTACGCTGCCATGCTGACATCACCTTCACCATGAGATGGTTACCTTTCAGACAGTTCCAGTTCATCTAACCCTCAGCATGCGATGGAAAAAGCTGTAAACTCCTGTTTACAAGGAGTGTACAGTGGAAATAGTTTGATGAAAATCCTTTCACCGGCTCTCCCTGTGTCTCATTCATTCATTGTGAAGGATGGTTATCGTGAAGAGCCTCAACAAGCTGCTGCAGATTGGACAGCTGCGATGGCCTGTACCAGAGGCACATTGGTTTGCCTCACCACATCACATTTGTGTGGCTTTCTGAAACTTTTTTAAAATTATTTCAGGCAAATGTATTATTTAAACAGAGAAATATTACAGAATCCAAGACACATGAAGAGAAAACAAGCTTGTTATGCTAGGAAAAGGAGCTTAATTTGCTATTTGAGATAAAGATCATTCTGCAAGTGCTATGACTTTGCATAGGTCTAAGCCAAAAAATGTATTCAGTGTTCATCAGCAAATTTCAGGGTTTTTAAGATCATTTGATGGAGTCCCTCTGACAATGAGGATGCTCTTCAGGATATTTTTAGACAGACTTATAGGGAAGGCCGATTTCTACTTGCACAGTAAGGAGTCCTGGTATTTCAATTTATCACTAGCAACAAAGCCAAACTCCCGAATTTGACTTTTACAACAATGTGGATTAACTTTGGTAGAATCTGAATCTGCAGCCGGATATGCTTTGATACCTTACGTTTTGACAGAGCTATGCTGATTTTCCCATTTTCTAATGAAGTTTCAGTGGAGACCTCCTGACTTACTCCCAACCTGGAAAGAATTGGATACAATTTCAAATTCTAAAGGCAAATAGTGAAAGAAGTCTTGGAGCCTCTGCACATTGGCCTGGACATGATGAGGGAGGCCTTAAAACCAGAGAAGACAGCATTTGGTACAGCAGCTTTCATCAACAGCTGTCAGCTGCAGTTGCTTGCTCTTGTCCCTGAGTAAAACACTGAGAAGAAAATAGATGAGTACCCTTTGAAAGTCAATTTGTGTATTAAAGGTATTACTTATTTCTAGGTGAACTATACATAACATAGGAAATGTAGCTAGCACAAGCTTTTGAAGTGCAAGCCACTGAATATTCCATGATAGTCATTTTTCCAGATTGAACAAGGTTACCAAACTGGTTTTTGACAAGAAAGGCAAAAAGCATTATGGCATGAGCAGTAATTATAATGAGGTCTCCTATAATGTAGATCCCTCTGCTTTCGCAAAAACTCTTCTCCTATTATATCTCCAGATTTTATCATCAGTATGACAAACAGGCTGCTAATAATTTGTTCTTCCACTTTCCACAAAGCTGCTGTACCAGCATGGGGACAAGCAAAAACCAGAGTGGGAGAGCCCCAAGAAAGAGCACTGCCATAACCTTGATGCATTTGTGGAGTGAGGGACATTTGTGTGTCCACTTTGTTCTGTATGATCAACAAACACATAGGAAAGGCCGAAAGCTCAAATGCCAGATCCAGCACTTACAAACACAAATGCCATCTTTCTTGGGTGCAAGATGAAGTTACTGTCATAACCTGCATGCTGTATACTGGGAACAAGGGTGAGAAAGTGGCAGCATGGGTTTGGTTGAATGTTTTCCCTGTAAATACAAGGAAAAAAGCAAAGTAGAATATTTGGAAAGCCTTTGAGATGTCTGAAAGACTCCTGAAATTACTAGACATTCCCAGTAGCAGATTCTGAAGTTGCACAAAAAGCCACTAGTAAGGACTAACAATTTAAAATTATTCTCATCATAAGAGCAGAAGTTGAGCAGGAAAAACTTTGATAAAAATGCCTGTAAGTTTAAATTACACAACAGTGTTTGAGAGGTCTCAGAGGCAAGAAAAAAACCACTGCAACAAAATGTTTACTCCTGAGTTTGTTCCAAACAAATAAATTGTTCCTGACAGCTGTAAAGAAAGAGAACAATATCCACCTGCCTTTTTTCAATATAAAGCCAGGTTTTGTTTTTCTCATAAAAAAACCACTTGTAGTTTCACAGATTAAACTCTCAATCTCGATTTACCTGGTGGCTTTTAAGAGCTGTGAATGCTGAGAAGGCAGAAAGGTGGGGTGCTACAAGAACCTTTGGCAATGCCAGGTGGAGAGCTCAGCAAAGAGCTGGCAGAGACCTCTGCTGTCTTAGTGTTCAGTGTGCTTATCCTTACTCACAGCCTTTCCAAAGTTCAATTAAGCAAGCAAAGTTGAAAACTCCAGATCTTACATTTTAAGTTCTTCCCCTACCTGGTGGTTGCCTGGCAAAACAAGTCCAGGAGAGGGTCTATAAAAATGGAGAGGCCAAGATTGCTCCTCCCTAGCTTTCCTAGAAGGAAGCAGGCTACTGGAGATTGTGAGGAGATGATCTGTGAAATAGCACCTGCAAGCTCATTCTTTTAGTGTGAATTTTGGCTAGTCCTGCGAATCAAGGAATACTAAGTAAGTTTGCCAATGACACTAAATTAGGAGGTTGTGTTGACTCCCATGAACACAGAAAGGCCCTGCAGAGAGACCTCCACAAATTAGAGATATGGGTACTCACCGATTCTATGAAGTTCAACAAGGGCAAGTGCTGGGTTCTGCAGCTGGGAGGAGGCAAATGGTTCTGTTTATAGAACAAGAGGTTGGAGAGAAGCACTGCAGAAAGGCACTTTGGGGTCCTGGTTGATGGAAAGTTGAATGAGTCAGCAGTGCCCTGGCAGCCAAGAGGGCCAACTGTGTCCAGGGGGGCATCAGGCAAAGCATCGCCAGCTGGTCAAGAGAGGGGATTGTCCCACCTTGGTCTGCACAGGTGTCACCTTGAATATTATGCGCAGTTTTGAGGACCACAATATAAGAAAGGTATTAAGCTATTAAAGAGTGTCCAAAGGAGGGCCACAAGGATGGTGAAGGGTCTGGTGGGTAAGCCATATGACGGGTGGCTGAAGTCACTTGAACTGTTCAGCCTGGAGGAGACCTCATTGCAAAATGCTCACGAAACAAAGTGGAGGGGCAGGTACTGATCTCTTCAATCTTGTGACAGGACTTGATCAAATGGCATGAAACTGACTTGGGGGAGGTTTAAATTGGGTATGAGGAAAGCTTTTTCACCCAGAGGGTGGTTGTGTACTTGAGCAGGCTCCTCAGGAAAGTGATTACAGCACCAAGCCTGCCTGAGTTCANCATCAGGCAAAGCATCGCCAGCTGGTCAAGAGAGGGGATTGTCCCACCTTGGTCTGCACAGGTGTCACCTTGAATATTATGCGCAGTTTTGAGGACCACAATATAAGAAAGGTATTAAGCTATTAAAGAGTGTCCAAAGGAGGGCCACAAGGATGGTGAAGGGTCTGGTGGGTAAGCCATATGACGGGTGGCTGAAGTCACTTGAACTGTTCAGCCTGGAGGAGACCTCATTGCAAAATGCTCACGAAACAAAGTGGAGGGGCAGGTACTGATCTCTTCAATCTTGTGACAGGACTTGATCAAATGGCATGAAACTGACTTGGGGGAGGTTTAAATTGGGTATGAGGAAAGCTTTTTCACCCAGAGGGTGGTTGTGTACTTGAGCAGGCTCCTCAGGAAAGTGATTACAGCACCAAGCCTGCCTGAGTTCAAGAAGCTTGGACAACGCTCTCAGGCACATGGTGTGATTCTTGTGTTGCCCCATGCAGGGCCAGGAGTTGAACTTGATGACCCTGATGGGTCCCTTCCAGTTCAACATATTCTGTGCTTCTATGATTCTGTGATTAAATTTGGAGGCACCTTATTGTTGGACTGGCAAGGCACCTGGGCTGTATCCACTGATGCTTTTAGCCAGCTCATGGCTGTGAATTTCAACACTGATATGCATTTTAAATACTGATACAATGTTGAGAAGAGTGAGGTGAAACAGTAATATTTTACTCTACATTTTACCGCAGCAAAAAACTCTCTTCTTATTTAATATTTTCACGTTTCATGCTTCTATTACTATTTCCTCACATTATCTACCTTAGAGTGAACAACATCTCGAAATATGAATAACAATTGAACGCACAGTATGTGATGGCTAGAAGTAAGGGATTATAAGAAAAATTCCAGGCATTATACCAGCTGTGAGACATAAGCATATGCAAAAGTAAAGCCAGAAATTTAACTATTGCAAATGTTGCCCCAAACTAATAAATCAACTTGTGTTTTTAGAGCCTCCATCCAGGAGCCATAGATTGTTATCCAGTGAAGTGATTCAAGTTTTTCCAACATCTCTGCTGTTTAGCTTACAGTATAAAGGAATAAATTGAATGCAGTCCTTTTAAATAAATTTCCGTACACAAATCTTGACAAGGACACACAAAAAAATACCACTTGATTTATAAAATACATGGTGTTCCAAACTCAAACCACACAAAATGGAACGCCTGTCCAAATGAGTTCCAATAATGGCTTCAGTTAGGAGGATTAACTTCTGATGATACGTTTGTAATGTGGGAAGGCAAATAGTGGATACTGTTCCTGTAACATGGTACACCAATCCTAGAAATGCTGTACTCTTTCTGCTAGACCATCAGCCACAGTAAGTGCAAACTGAGAATAACTGGAGATGATACAAACCGAAGACATCATAGATAACTGGGACATTACATATGTAGTCAACCATGACTAGACTTTCCTTTATCTTCCTGAATACCAGACACCGCTTCTGGTTCTTTAAGTATGCAGTAAAGTGCAAATCAGAGTGTTGTGTTCTATAAAAGCATGCAATCTGTGTCCTGGAGCATGTAGAAAGGATATACAAACATTAGTGCACTGAAAGGTCCAAGGCATTTGAAAGCAAAAAGAAATTTTGCTAGTGAATGCTAAATGTCAGGCTGCTGTCACAAATAAAGTTTGCAATAAAGACTAAGAAACAGCCATAACAAGCAAAGCTTTTCTGGTGGCTGTACCTCAGCCTTCCTTCTTTTCTGTTGCTCACTTCCAAGGCTGAGACTTTCCAGTGTTATCCAGGCAGCTGGTGTTGACAAGAAGTAAGTCAGACCACTACTGAGCACCTCTGTTATTTAGGCATAAGCACTGGAGATTGGTCATATATGCAAAGTATAGGAATAGTAATTAAAATGTGTCTAGTTTTTTTGAGGAAAAAAAATTCTTAACTCTGAGGTCTAATTTGGTTTAAAGAAACCTGCAGGCTAAGGGTTTCAATTTTCTCTGACAAAAAGTCAGATTTTGAACTCTGTCAAAACACATAGAAAGCAACTCAGTCGAGAAAATACAAAGTTTAATGCTGAATTTTTAAATGTATTTTATATCAAATGATTTAAGAAGGTAGAATAGAAGGTGGAAACACTATTTTAGTATACAGAAACAAAAGAGCAGGTACTTTTTAATTTCCATTATTTCAGTATGTAAAAGCCTCACAATACATTAATAACTGTTCTTCATGACAACTGTCATAGTAAAAGTAAGAAAGGTAAATTGGTTGTATTGGACTAACATGATTCATGGTCACTTAGAGATTAAAGGATGCTCTTCAAATTCTATTATTGTTTCCATTTATCTACAAGTGCAACAAATCTTATGCGATACTAGGAAAAATGGTGGAAAAATTTGGAAGGAAGTGAATCATCAGAAACATTCCAAGTCTACTTTTAAGAACAGAATTTAATGAAGAGTTTAACTCAGTTATTACTTGGCATAATTGATAGAAATGGGTTAAGTTCAGTGCTACCAGAAACACAAAAACAAGTCTGAAATTTGCTGATTTGTCCATCTCGAAATATTTTTTAAATATTTCTGAGATGACTGATAGTCTTCCCCAAATTCTATCTAAATCACTGAGAACCATTCTGTATATTATTTTGTGTGCTCTTTTATTTGTGAACAAAATGGAACCAAATGCCTGAGATCTATGGCAACAGGTCAAAGACACAACATTGTGTTAAAGAGGAAATTTTACAAAAAGCTGTCACTATTGTGAAAATTATTATAATATTTTCTGTACGTTTGCTGCCCTGCAAAAATGACCATTAGTTTTCTGTGGGCTGATTTCTCCAGATTGCATGTGGTAGTCACCTGAGAAGTTCATGCCATTCAGCATAATCATGTCAGACTTGCATTGAAGTCAGTGTGCATATGTCTGCACTTCTATCCAAACTTTCTCAAGACTATGAGAACCCCATAAGAGAATTTTTTTTATAGTTGAGCACAATGAATTGCTTCTGCAACTCTTTAGGTTTGTTTTTCTGGTTGTTTGGTAACTTGGTTTGGTTGCAGGTTTTTTGTTTTGTTTCTTTTTGTTTTGTTTTAGAAATATAGCAAATTTAACATATCAAGAACAGGGGCAGTTCCAAGGTTAGTGTTAATACAGGTGAGGAAATAGTCTTACTTTACTTCATTTAATGAAATGCTCATAGGGAGAGTGACATTTGTGTATTGTATATATCTATAACTCTCTGTTAACATTCTTAACCTTACTGTTTGAGTTTTCTATCCTTGAGAATATGCTGGTTTTTTCCTTCTTCTGAAGTATAAAAGCTCTACACTTTTTTTTTTGCATATTAATGTCTGAAGTTACATTAAAATTAAACAAATTAATGTCTAGGACAGACCAGGAAGAGCTTTTTGTAAACGTTACAATGAAAACTTTTTTTTTAAAATGTAAGATTTTTTTCACAGAAATTAGTGACCTAATTTTGGAGAATTAGGGAAAAAAGTGTACCTGTCATAAGCAAAACATATGCAAGAAAAGGTTTTCAAAATTAATTACAATGGCATTTCTTAAAACTGAAAAATCATCATTTATAACTTAGTAAATGGGAATCTTTGAGAACTCCTGTTCACACAGCTGTTCACACTATCAATATACCTGTATCCTTACTTCACACTACAAGGAGTGTTTTTCCATTTGCAGTATCAGAGGGAAAATGTCTTGAACAGATCACAAGCATGTGTCTTTTCCTGTTGGCTTAAGAGATGGAGAAGATTTCGGTGTTTTTTGGCCTTCAATATGAGAGCATCTCTTATCTCTTGTATTCTGCCTGAAATGGCTAATGGATCTAAATCCACTATCAAACCCTAAAAGAATTAGTTACCACAAATATTTGAGTGTATTATTATGTATAACAGTCCTTAAGATGAACTGCTTCCTAGTGAAGTGGAGAGGTCATTCTACCTCCTTACTTTTCAGTGCAAGGTGTTGGGATTGTTCTGGCCACTATTGCTTCAACTGCTCTCTGGTAAGGCATAGCAGGAATGACTGATATATGCTTCACAGAAGTCAAGTTTTCCCAGCACATTAATGCTGTATTTGGCCTGCTAGGGAAATCAAGGAGTCTGAGACTGTCCATGTGAAACAGAAGTACAAAGCACATTTTGCCACAGACATGGGAAACAGCTTTATTTTCAGAAGTAAAAAAGAGATTTTAAAATTAAATTTAAAATTAAAAAAACTTATTGCATGTATTTAAAAGCAGAAATGTCTAGGAGACAGATGTCTATCACCAGCCCTGTCATGGGATATCTACGCATGTTCTCCTTTTGGACCATATAGGAAGTGTAGGTCAATACTCGCCAAGCATGACTGGACAAGGTTTAACAGGTATAATGGGATGAAATCTCTTCAGACTTTTACAGAAGTTTCTCAAGCATTTTCAAGAGGACATAGGAACATAATATATTACAGAAGCCAAATCCAGAGTGTCTCCAACAAACTGCCCCAGGACTGAAGTGTTTGCATACTTGGCTATTAGACTGAGAGTCAGCAATGGTATGAAGAGGTGCTTGAAGTCTAGTTGTGTGAAGTCCTTTACCAAAGGAAAGGGAAACTACTTCATCTGAGAAGTAGCAACCAGCTCAAAGTCCTATCTGAAGAGTTTGAAGGCCAGGTTGATACCAAAACAGCATGGATAAACTGCTCAGAGACCAATTTTAGTTTTCAAGCAGCAAAGGTACTTATTTCGAGCAAGGCTGGGGATGCTAGCTGGCTCTCACCGGACAAACTAGCTCCAAAGTTGTCAGTGAAAAGTCAGGTAATTTCTAAAATTTTCATGAGGAGTTACAATATCTTTACATAAATATTAATTAGATTTTGACAGCTAATTGTAATATTCACAATAGGTGGAGTTTACTTGGTGTCCTACATGTTAAGGACTTGCAAAACCCTTCCTGACTCATTGCTCCTTTATCTCTCCGGATGCCCATTCTATCTTTATTTATGACTAGGTTGACCTTTTCTGCTATCTTTACTAGAACAGAACAGAACAAACTATCTCTGCTGTATTTCAATGTAAGCAGAAGCCCTTTCTCGGTTTCAAGGTAGAACCTGAATAAGAAAGTTTTGTGCTACTAGCAATTCAGGGTAGTTGTTGTTGCCTATGTAATGACTTAATTGACAAGGCAAAAATAAACATCCTGAAGTTTGAGACTGTAATCAGTTTTGTTTTTGGAAGAAATGCTATGATCTCAGAATGTGTAAAGACAAAATTTGAGGGACCACAATTGGTCTGTGATCATTTTTTCTTCTGAAAAATATTTTAGAGAGCAGTACGTAAAAGTACCTAGAGAAAGTCCATGTCCCTTGGCATGCTCTCAAATTCCCTTCCTCAGTGACAGGATATAAACAGCAGAGGAATGAGCAGCATTTGGTCCCTTGCTGTGATCTTCTCCGGGCGGAGTGTTGTTGCAAAAGGCTGCTTTTCAACACTGAGCATGAGGATCTCAGTGCAGAGGTGAAGCATCTGAGTGCAAGTTTCCTCTAACTAAATTCAGAAGGATCTGCAAGATGCTTTCAGATTAAATAAACAAGCTAAGTACTTCATTTGAACTCGTTCCCCAAAGCTCTGTGCCCCTCAAAAGACAGATCTTCCACTGTACAGTGCAAGTCTTTGGACTACTACTTCAGTCTACTACCAAGTCTGAAGTGACCTTCCTCTCGAGTGACTGAGGCTGTACACAATAAGAATATAGATAAGGAAGACATAAAATTTGTGATGCCTCTGCCTTTAATGTTAAGAAGCCAAATGTCACCCCCTCCCAGTTGTTTCTCATGAGCCATAGCTTCCTATAGTGTGGAGATGCCATCTAAGTCTGAGTGATTTAAAACTATTTATTATAGCTTATAGTTTCACGGACATTCTTCCCTTCAGTTTCCAAAAACTACAGGAAAACGACTGCAATTTTTTTTGACCCTACTCTCTGCACAGCTTTTTCTTTTGTTAGTTTTTGTAAGGAATCACTTAGTCCAAGCTAGAACTCATTCTGTCAGCTCTCAAAAATAAAACCAGAAACTACCCTAAATATTTTGCCACATCATGTATTTGCATAGCAAAACATTGGCAACAAGACTGAAAATTATTTCAAATGTCATGATTCAAAGATTACACTAGCAATAAACTGCTTATTACAAAGTTCTGAAATTGAACACTCTCAACCTTCCGAACACGAAACAATGTTTTAGCTAACAGTCTGGTTAATAAAACACTTGATTATTGACACTATTTAATATCAAATTGTCAATGGCACCCATAGTGTTTTTACTGACACTGATATCAGAACTAATGCCAGCCATACTAGCACTGTCATAACTTCTCCTTCTGTAGCAAATTCATTAGAAAAGCTCCCAAGACGCATGGCTGGAAAAATCTCCATAGAAATGCCATCTGCTCTTAGTATATATAGCAGAAATTTAACTCTAGAAATTATTGGGATTGTAATGTAATTGTGTTGTAATGTAATTACACAAGTGGCCAACGAGCTAGAGTCTGAAGACCCCCTAATTCAGGCATCTCATGAGTCTGCAACGTTTGGCTGTGCAACCAAAATGGTATTTTAACAACTATTTTGTACGTTTGGTATTACATACTGATATGTGTGTATAATTATTTTAAAGTCTGGTCTAAAAGAATGTCATTAAAATTTTGGCTGCGCTCAGCCAGTATGATATGCCAATATGTCTATGCAGTCTTTCAGTATTTGTCTTGTACCAGAATAAATCCTCTAATTACATAGTTAATATGCCTAATTTTTGGTGCTTGCTGGCCCATATTCCCTATCTCATCATGAAATCCTTATGCAATTTCCTTCCCTCCTCTCCTGCATCTTTATTCTTATCAGACCAACCATGTGTTGCCAAATCAGTGCCAGTTCTGGTCTGGATTTTGGAAATGTTGAGACAAGAGGGAAAGATTTCATTTGGAGGATTGAGAAAGCATAAACTAAATATTAACTCATACAGTCTAAGACTTTATTTAATCTAACAGTAGGAACAGTTTGAGAAGACCCACAAGTCTGCTCTCTGAATATATTACACACCTCTGACACTGCATTTTCACATATATTCTGTGGGGATTAATGTATTACAGGAAGAATGCTGAAAGGAATTATGGGAAATGTAGTTCCCCAGTGCTCAACTGAGCATGCTCACTGGACATGTTCAAACGTGATTGGTTGGGAAAGTCAGATGTAGTGATGTATCACTGTTTGAATTGGGTACATAAGCCCGTGTTGTTTCCTAATAAACTGATTTGGCTAGTTTGAACCCAAACTGCTTAGTCTGTGCAACCAGTGCTGTAATATTTCTTGTTATGGTAGCCCATTTTTATCCCATAGCATAAAGTTCTTGGCAAATAAAATTCATTTTCAAATACTTTTGCTCTTTTATTTGTCTTTCTAGACTAAATATTCTGCATTGTCAGAAAAAATATTCATAGTGATAGAAGGCTGTAAGTATCTTGGCACCTTTCCGAAGTTAGAAAAGCTTAGAAGAGAAAAAAATGTAAGTCTAATCCTGTCCCATTTATCTTGAAAACTCAAGAATGCCTATCTACTCTCTTCTGAGGGTTTTTGTTTATTCTTATCTATATTTGGTTATGGAAATTAGGTTACATAAGAGATTTTTACAAGTGTTTAACCAAGATACAGGTTCTTACAAAAAGCCACCAATGTGAGAAACAATATGAACACTGCACTTGAACATTATATTTTGTGGTTTAGATTGCCAGCATTGAATTTCATATCTCAGACATAAGTACAGTGAGCAGTGATGCAGAAAAACCTCAGAATGAAAGACCTGCTCAGATACTTTGCATCTTTAAACAGTAAGGTATTTGTTTATTGCAACATTGGGAGCAAGGTGGTTCGCACCACACAAAACTTGCTCAGCTCCAAAGTGCAAAACCAAGCCATTTTATATACTTTAGATACACAGTTATACCTTCTAACATACATAATAATAAGTACGCTGGTCTCTGGGCAGAAACTTCCCAGAATTTTCCTTGGTACATGTATAGTTCCTTGCAAGGGTGGTCACCTCAAGCCTTCATCCCCTGTTGGTTGCCACGCTTATGTTCATCAAGGTGAACTTTTCAACTTTGTTTGTTAGGTGACGCAGACTCCTCAAGCTTGCAAAATCCTGACTCTGGGCCTCCCCCTTTATGGACTTAAAACATCTAGTTTACCTGATTTATTGCATCATTTTATTAATGGATTTAGGTCCATTCCCTAGTATTGAGACGTTGGCCCAGCAAACAGAACAAGACATTAACTGCTATTCCCACAGTGTTCTTCCAGTGAGGCAGGCAGAACAAATATCTTTAAGAAATTACCTTCTCCTGGCTCAGCAGGGCAAGGTGTACCAGCATTTATGCTTTTTGTGCCTTTCTACCATCAGCAGACACGAGATACAAATTAATTAATTGATGAGGTACCAAAATAAAACTGTCAGTTATGAGGGACAATATATAGCATCATAAAACAGTAGGGTACAGGGAAAAGCAACAAGGCAGTTTGCAAAGATGGTTTGTATTTACATGAAAAAGATGCAGTGATGCTGACTGGCAACTCTTCATCAAGATCCTCATCTTATAAAAACGCCACAGAATCTGTATATAAATTTATTTTATGACTGGAAAAAAGTCTAATCTCAGATAATTTTGATCTAAGCAGCTTGGATCTGATGAACAGCAAAGCCAAGGCAACATGGACATAAGTCACTTATTGAGTACCACAGCTGTTCAGTGGAGCCATGATTCATGATCTTTAGCCTGTATTTCTGTTGGTACAGAAGCTAATTTCACGAAGTTTTATGAACTACAAGTCCTCCCTTCTCAGTTACAATTCATCATCTTGAGCTCTATAAGTAGCTTTTAATCTCAGCTCTTCACCTAAGTCAAAGACTAGCTTGAATACTGTGCTGAACCGGCAGGAGAAATAAACCCAACTCAAAGGAGATTAAAAGTCAGAATGATAACTTTAACGACACTAATAAAATAAATACAAT
>VYXB01001360.1:0-31425 GCA_013397135.1 Pachyramphus minor
AGCTCTCTCCGAAGTTCCCATGGTGTGCCGCGGGAGTTGGCCGCCCGCACGGGAGCCGGCCGCACCGATTAATAGTAGCACTCTTAAAAATGTTCAAATACAGCTATTGCTTCTCCCCACCCCACAAGCTGTTTATTACTTCTACTATTATATATGAAGCGTAATTTATTTCACATCAACACACATTATGAGCATATAAAAGATGTGTTAGCTCATGCTCAAGGAGCATATTTTCTTAATTTTCAGGCAAGGCAAATTGGGGGTGACTTATTTCTTTCCAATGTTTGCAAACTCCAGATAAAATCCATTTTTGTATTAAATGGATTTTTTTTTTCTAGTCCTTCAAAATATTTTTATTTTTTTTTAGCAAGCCATTTTATTCACCAGTCTTCCCTAGTGTACTTAAGAAACACAGTGTACTGAAAAAACACATTGTGTTCATGTAATGTGATAGAGCCCAATGATGTTTTTCAATTCCAGTGTCTGCCATCCTAATGCCAGTGAATCACTTTACCTTATTTATTTATTTATTTATCAGAATAACTATTTATTTATTTAGCATAAAAAATGGATGAATGTCTTTTCAAAGATCACTTTCTTCAAGCAGTATACCAAAACACTCAACATCATAATGGCAACACATTGTCTCTTTCTCAATACAGAAGGAAAAACCTGTGCTTATTTTCCCTTATAGTTTTTTTTCAATCTTGTTTTCAGAAGCATTAGAACTTCCTTATAGTAACAATATGGATAACCTGTACACTGTATGGATAGTCTGATCACTCCTACAGGTGTGTGATTAATGCTTCTTTACCAATTGCTATTTCTGTCAAGCAGTAGCACAAGATCGTTTAAAATAATTTTAGAAAGGAACAACAAATTCAGAAAAATCTAAGTCAACTGGGACGACGTTTCTGGATAAAAAGGAAGAAATATCTGAAAAATTAAGACTACACTACTAGAGTACTCATAAGTGTCATCTTCCATGCCTAATGCACTTAAAATTCTGTTGCTGAACTAAATCACCAAATGTTTGCCATTTTCAAAAGTTAGGACTCTTTAAATTTTAGAATTTCCTGCATGTAAGCCAATTGTCAATTGTTTATCTTTTGTTTAAAAGGTGAGGTAAATAGTAGAAGGTTTTTGTTGTTTGTTTTGGGTGTTTTGTTTATCGAAATGCAGAGTTAACTAATTTTCATTTAAAATATCATCAGATTATAGAAATTATTTATTCTCACAATGACATGATTTCTTTGACTTCAAGAAAGAATAGCTTTAGATAAAATAGAGTATTTTTGTCATTTTTTCTCTTGTCAGAGTCTGTTGGAAGTGTATCTACGATTGTTAGACACAAATAATATTATAGAGGTTGTTTATGGTATACTTCACTAGAATTCTTGAAGGATTCTTAAGTCATATATTCAAATTCAATCAGTAACTAATGTGCAGGCTGTGGGTCCCAGATAGTCAAAAAGGTAACTCAGAGTCCGTCCCAAAGCTGATCAGGATAACAGTCATGAAATAAAAACTGAGTGTACTACTACTTTTGTTTAGACTGATTTTAAAACAGAATTCATCTGGAGAGGACATAGTGTTGTTAGCTTGTATCAGTTGAAGTAATTTAAAATAATTTGGTTTTGAGAATTAGACTTTTAACTTACATTTGATTTTTCATAGCAAAGATAAAGGATAAGCAAGCAACAGGTTATATTCTAGACTCAGGTGAAAAAATAACCTTTCTCTGATGCAATCTATAAACGTTTTTGTGCAATATACTATGGTAACACAAACTTCACTTTGCAGTGAAATGTGGAGCCATCACTTAGACGAAAACCTCCAGGGAAAACTGGCAGAAGCAAGCTTTTCTTTTGCTTGTTTTGTTTTGTTGTTTTTGTTATTTTGTGTTAAACTGCCAAAATTTAAACCTAGACATATAATGGAGAGGTAAGTAGAGGTGATCATTGAACTCGGACACATAGCAATGTTTAGAAAACCACTAATCAGAAGAACTGCCAAGTCTTTGTGTTAAAGAAAAGGAGGAACTTATGGTAAGACTTCATACACTGTTGTCCTGAAAACTGTCACCAAAATTGAGTCAGAGAACCTATAAAGTGAAGAATCAAAACAAAGGAGGAAGTCCAAGGAGGAATATTTGAATTCTCAGAGCAAAAGCAAGACAAAATAGCCAAACAAAAAAATTGACCTGAGGAAAAGAAGGAACAAGAATAGCAAAGTAATCGAGGGATAGGAAGGGAAAGAGAACGGAATTTTAAAAGAACTACAGAAATTAAAGAATTGCAGAAATTAAATTACATTAAACTGTACCAAAAAGTAGTGCTGTTTCCCTTTGAGGTAGACTGGTATTAGTAAACAGCATTGAGGGAGAAAGAATATTAGTGAACCAAAACTAATACCTAGGCTTTTTGTCTAATGCCATCCCTAATATAGAAATTAATATCATCTCCTCCCCATGAAAGGCAAGTGTTTCTGCTTCAGATTATTCAACAAATAACATAATAACTAAAAGAATTCATTAGAAAGGACTGTGGCCAAAAAGCCAATTTCCTTTTTTGCTATATTCATTCAAAAATGGAATCATATATTTATGATACGAGGGGGAAAAAAAAAAAAAGAGACCCAAGAGATGGGTTAGCACAGTGTTTAGTACCTAAACTATTCTTTCTGCATACCGTAAGAATATGAACTCACTGTTGTAACAGCTTACAGTGCTCTAAATTCTCATATATACGTTTTCTACCCTTGCTTTTAGTTTATTAAATCTTCAGATGTTTATCACATATTTCAGTCATAGCAGGAATCCTTGAAAATGTGTCATTTCTCATGGAGACATCCTGATGCAACAAAGAGCAAAAAAACCCACTAAATCTCAAGTTACAGATTTCAAAGTCCTTTGTGTTTTGGACCATGGAGGCTATTATTTGCTATCATAAGTTCTGTATTGATCAATGATTATAGGATGATGAATGACTCTCCGAGCACAGTAATTCAGCTTTCATTTGTTTAAACACTCTGGTGTATATGCCTATAGTGTGTTGCTCAAGGCAACCCTGAGGCAGCCTTCAGGGCAAGTTTTTTGTGCTGCTGTGGCAACTCACATGTCAGCAACTCACTGAACCTTGTCCAACTGTCACTAGCTTGTTATCATAGTTTTAGCATGATACACAGGCCACTAGTTTAATGGAGATATGTGAGATGAACCAAAAGCTAGCTAGAAAGACATCTTTAGAAAAGACTTCCTCATAAATTTTCCAAAAATGTTGTTCATGATCCAGCTTGAAATGTCACCCATTCAGTTTAAACAATAGTAGTCTGTGATTCAGCCCAAAATATACTAGTGAAAGCTGATATATTATATGGGATTTCAGTAGAGAATAGGCCTTGTGGTGTCCTCCATATATGAGGACAGAATGAGGGCTAAAAAGATTTATTTGTAAGAGATATCAAGCTCATACACAGTTCTTTTCCTGGCTGATAAATTATTTTCCAGTCAACTTCAAACTCCTTTTAGCAGATCTCTTACATTTCTGCTATAGTTTTCATGATAAGCAGTGTGTTTGGACTGTTTACTACTTATGTTGAGACTCTGGCAATCCTTAACAAAGGGTATTATTTCCTCTGCACGTCTGGGTGTATGAAATATGCTAAATTATAGAACAACACAGAACCAGTAATGAGCAAACAGCAAATAGTAATGATTTTCTATTAAATAGATATTTCTGCAAGAACAACAGAAACTTTCAGAACCAGAAACCATTTATTGAATTTTTTGGCCAAGTTTCAACTAATTAGTCATAACTAATAACTGCAAACATTTCAATGCATTTAGTTTTTATTGCCAGAAGAAATATATTACTTTTTTTCCTTTCTTTCTCTTTCTATTTTTACTTCCTGTTTTTTTCAAGTGATCTTTTAATACTGGCTTAATTTAAAAACCGAAGCAGGGAAAAATTGAGGCAAAATGTTTAGAATTTAATAACAATAATAATAGAAAAGGTATACCTTGGTTTTGTTCCTAATATTGGAACAGCTTTTATGAATAAAAGAATTCTTAAACTGATTAGAAAGCTTCAACCATCAGTGATCATATCTAGCTGAATGAAGCATTAAAGAACTATTTAAAGAAAATAGTGTCTCTAAAGTCTGTTAACTCTCTCTGTAATAGACTAAATTAATGACACAATAATTCTTCATATGCATCTACATTACTCGTGAAGTGATGCTTTTTTAATTCATTCAAGGAAGGCAGATTTTCTGCTTTTTAAAAAGGTAAAATGGGAAATAAGTTTACTGCTTATCCTGTTGGAAAAGCAGGGAAGAAACTGCTAAATGGAATGGCCAATAGCTGCAGTAGAGTATATAGTGAAATTCATTATAATTGTAATATTTTTTAAGATTCCTTTGAGGAAGGGGATGAGCAAGAAAACCACTTAAAATACTTCTGTCATTGTGCCAGACTAGTAAGTAAACTGCAATATCTTTTGCAAAGGTGTGAATATTACCTTCTCAGGCCTTGTAGCACAATACCAAGAAACTTTAATATACCATAAAATAGGTTTCAGTCATCATGAAGAGCAACAGGAATACAAATCTGACTTTTCATATGCTTTATTATTATCACCTAGTAAACTTGTTTAACAGTACTTTGTTTTCTGTATCAATACCTTTGACAATACTCCTCTTTCATGTGTGGGTGTGCTCACTGCAATTATAGAGAACATCAGAGGTTTTGCACATATATGTCTACCTTTTGCTCTTGCTCCCTAATGATTTAACACTGTATAGAGAGTACAGAAACTGAAAGGTACAACTCCTTTGACAGATCCTTAGTCTGTGTTCAGTACTGTCAAAATCTGTAAAAGAGGTAAATACCATTATGAACTCAGCTGCAGACAAATCTAGACTATGAGTACATGCATCAGGAACACACTAGCAAATAGCAAAGAAGCTACTAGGGGGAAAAAAACCCAGAGAGATAAAATTACAGGCCTATTGAATGTACATTTTAGAGTGTACAAGAACATCATTGTACAGAGGTCATGAGCTCTACTGTTTTCTGATTCACAGCAATACCTATACATCTTTCATAGTTATGAGGCTAAGACTGAGACTGGAGGAAGCTTAGCTACCTTAGTAGGCACACAGCTGAAGTGATGTACTTAGGAATACATGTGATTAGTACTTTGCTACTAAGGCAATAAGTAGGATGCCTGCAGTTCTTCAAGATGCACCTATATTGGTAAATAGTGGGAATATGTAGATTAGGAAACATTCAGGTATGGCATCAAAAGATACATAGAATGGAATGAACATATATTACTGATAATGACTGACACTTGAGTATGTACAGTAAATGAAAGAAGTAAATAACTGATTCAAATACATGCAAGATGCCTGTAATGAAACTGATCTGCATACACTGAGAAATTAGTGATCCAGAAAACCATTAGCTTGAGTAAGTGCATGCCTGTGGTGTGCTACATGTACATATAGCTGTGCCATATCACCTTTGCTGTGCTGTGTATATCCCTTGGCTTCAGGATTACCTTAGTCTACCCAGGGTAACACAGGAGCCTGTAGGCAGCTCCCACTCAGTACGGGCAACTACACCAACTGCATGATCACGCCTTTATGTAAAACTGTCACAACAAACTCTCACATGAACATCTCTTCAGTTTCACAGTAGAAACTATGTTTTCTTTCAAGGAAACCTTGTAAGAGCTCAAACGATTGAGATGAGGTAACTTTTTCATGGACGAAATCCGCACAATGCACAATGATCTGCAGCCTATTCAGCATCTCAAAAATTAGGCTTTTCTGAACGGACTAAGATTATCTATATCATCCCCTATTTCTTTTTAAATATGGCTGCAATATATGAAAACTATATTAACTATAATGTTAAAAAAGTGATAAAATGGCATTATAAATTATATTTTATAGAATACAAGTTCTTTTCCTATAGAAATTATAATGAACCATGACCTCCTGGTGAAAATAATTTCTCGTAGTTCAAAACAAGCTGTAAGAAAATTAAAGATATATTTTAGACATATATAGAGAGAGCAATTGGATTGGATTTTGGAGAGCTAAATAAAAAAAGTAAGTGATTTTTTTCTGTCTGTGATAAAGATAATTGGATGAGTTCCTGTTTGATGGAAGAAATAAATTGAGTAGTCAATCTTAACTGGCCTGCAGGCAAACTGCAACCCTAGAACACCAAAGAGAGAAACACAAAAATCCAGATGCCATAAGGAAAATAAGTGAATTTACTCAATCATATAAGAGTACAAGGGTTTAAAATATAGATAATCATGGAAAAATTATTTTATATTGCATAAAAAAATGAATAAGTAGAACAGGTAGAAGGTAGGGATGTACTGTTGGAGTGTGGAGATGCAAAGAGAAATAAGTAAAGCTCTAAAGTACTGTGATTACTCTTTTCTGAATTTTTTATTTCAAATTCAAAATCATCATGCAAATAGTATTGCATTTCACACTTTCTCATTTCATTGGCATCCACAAGATTATAGATATACTTAAAAGGAGTAAAATTTATATATCAACAAACATTAGTTCTCACTCGAAATATGACTAAGCTAATTAAACCAAATAGTTCCTGAAACCAAGAACCTAGCAGGATTTACAGAATGGCTTGGATATGCAATGGGTATGAAGAGTGTCCTGAGGTCTTTAAAATAGGAAATTAAAGCAATGGAATAAGGGAGAGAGATACACAAAGAAAAGAAAAGTATTACTTTGCATAATAATTTAAACCAACTTGTTGAGATCCTTACTGATGTTTCTCAAGAAGATTAACCAGGAAAGATCCCTAGGCAATAAATTATGGGAAGATAATGCTAATTTCAGCACACAGTAAGTGAAAATATACCGAAACTCATACTATCTATGATCAAACTACATGTCATAAAAAATTAAATTGGCAGCATTAAACTGGAAAGAGAATTAGAGTGATCAAAATTAAATATATGTCGGTAGCAGAATACATCAATACGTATTTTGTGGGCAAATGCATATGTCCAGCGTATAGTCCCAAAATGGATGCCCATTATGGTAATGAAAACTGTCATCAGAAACATAGAAGGATCGCAGGCTAGATGAGAATTGGATTCCAACAAGCCAGAAGGAAATCACTTTTAAGAAAGAAATTGATGCAGATGGAGATTCTGTCAGATAAAGAGCAATGCTGATGAAGGACTTGGAGCACCTTGAACTGACAATTAACCAGGATCTTATTTTTTCTCCTTTCTGTGCTGTAACATCAAGAAATTCATTCAGCCCATTCCAGTTTAGGAAAGAAATCTTCAGTGTAAGCACAGATTTCTTGCAGTTAAATTCAATTTGTTATGAGTTTCTCCTTCTGTTCTTAGCATACATAAATTGCTGTAATACGTCAAAGACTTTAACTGAAGAAATAACTTGAAATAAAGCTAAGAAGCTTTCAGCTGTCTAAACACAGGCACCTAATGTTCTTTTAGGCTCTATTGAATACCTCGCCAGTGCTGCAGCTGCAGCTTCAAAAGGGCACATGTCTTCCATGAAGACTGTTTTGCAAATGCCAGTAGATGTCACATGATAGCCTAGAACATTTTGAAATGGCACATCTATCTTCAATCAAGTTAATTCTTTCCTATCTGATTTGTACACTTAAGAAATTCTTGAGTGGACAGAATGTTTGTGAAAATCAGGCTTTTTTTTTTTTCTTTCCAATTTTTTTTTAATGATTTATAAGGAGCATGAATATTTTTTTAAATCAATCATTTTCTTGAGCACTGCTGAAATCACTAATAACAGCATGAAATACCAAAAGCTGGTGAGGTGGAGTAGCTTTTTCCATTCTTGCTTTTTTTATGATGCTGAACCTGCAGGAGTAAACCCCTTCAAACAGTCTGCTTTTCCAAAATGAAAAATGATTCAGTGTTCAGCAAAGATTATTGAGACACTAAACACAAAGTCAAATCAACCGTGGGAAGGATTCATAAATACATCATGAAGTTAAAATCCTCCAGTGCTATGGCCTTAGAAATATATTTTATTTCTTGATGTTTGAAAACAGTCCCTATAGGGCCTTTGTGCATGTGAGAGAAAGCAAAATAGAGAAACTGTTTAAGTGACAGGGTAATAAAGAAAGTGAAAAGCAGAGTAAAGAAAGGAAGGAAAGTTGAGATCACAAAATATTCCTGTAGCTAGTTCTTCCACAGCAAAGGAAGGATGCTGGATGAGGGGAATAAGGATGTCTTGAGGGAGAGAAAGTACTGAAATAAAAAATATGGTTAAAAACACAAGAATTCAGTGGAGGAAATTAAGTGGGTCATGCATATTCTACTATATATTTCTGAGGGGTAGAGAAAGAAGTATTAGTGATGGGGCCATGTGAATGAATTCTGAAGTAAAAGAACTGGATAAAGAACCAAGGGTACAGAAGAATAAAAGCCGGGAGAGACAGTCATCTGTGATAGATTATAGAACTGCTTGATTTGTTTGCCTACAGTTTGCTTTATGGAACTATTCCACTGTGATAGGAGCAGGAGGTCACTGCTTTCGCAGAAGACGGCTGTGAATGGTCATCGCTGGGAAAGTTCAGAAGCAACAAGGAAGAGGGACAGCAAGTAGGGACATTGCTGCATAGGTGCAGAGACTGTCTATTGATTTATTGGTTACTTTTTCTTAAAAGGCAGGCAAAGAGAGCAACTTTAACGTAAGGTCATAGACAAATTGAGGTCCTATCATACCCTGTCACAAGTGGAAAGAGAAAAGAGGTCAAGAACAATGATGAGAGGGCTGAGCAGACACATAATTAATGCTGATAGATTAGAAGTGCACTGAGATTGCTGACAGACCAGCATTTGATTTTGAAGGAAGATGAAGGAAAAAGCAGTGCCAGCTTGGCACTGCAGTGGTTCTGCACTGATTAAGTACTTAGTGAAGGGTTAAGTACTTAGAGCTCCCTGAGAACTTCACTCTGGGTTAAGTGCTCTCAGCATGTGGCTCAGTGAGCCTTACACAGCAAAAAACCATGAGTTATTGAGGCTGTGTCAGGTTGCATTCTGTAAACTTGTTAATGTATTACGCAAAACATGAATTTTGTGAATGCATTGCAAAAATAAGGGGGGTTTTATGTATTAGCATTTGTTCCTTGTATCTTTCTGTGTTTATAATCTGTTGTTTGACCGTAAATAGAATATTATTATTTATCTATGAAGATACAAAGACCAATAATGAAAATTTGGGGCCAGGAAATATTTTATGTCCAAAACACTTCTGACTAGCCAAAGTACAGCTACAGAAAACATTTTTTAATCATGTTGGATCCTTTACATATTATATGTAGACATGTGAATGCTTTGGATATTTATTAAAATTGTCTTTAATTTGTTTTACCTATTCTGTGACGTTTTTTTTATTGTTGTGTGTCCATTGAATATATATATTTCATCGCAGCCACAGTCCCATACTAGAATACCTAAAATGGCTTTGTTAAAAAATGCCCACCTCTTTATTTAATATCAAAACCCAATGTCATATTTGTTTCATATTCATCAATGCTCTTTCAATGTAATATCCTTGCCATAATGCCCCTTGTGCTTTGATTACAATTCTTTGGCAGAAGAACTTGGTAATTAGCCTTGAGCTGAAATCTCTAAATTTGACTGATTAATCACATTTTGAAAAAAAAATAAAAATCAAAGATAACCATGGTCAGAAAAAAAAATGTTACTGCAATGCAGCTATAGATACTTTTATACTTTGGTTGGTATGTATCGCTATGTTGGGTTTGCTTGGGGAGGCTTTTTTTGCTTGGGGAGCCTGTAAAGAAAAGCCCACACAAGAACAGGCTTCCTGGTGGGAACTGAAGTGCATGAGGGACCATGCTGGAGCAGTCCATTCCTGAAGGACTTAACCCAGAAAGGACTCATGCTGGAGTAGTTCTAGAATAACAGCCCATGGGAACGACCCACACAGGCATAGTCTGTGAAGGACTATATCTGGTGGGAGGGAGTCCATGATGGAACAGGGGAAAAGTGCGAGACCCTTCTCTGGCAGAGGTGAAGTGTTATGGATTGACTGCATCCCCCATTCCCCATATCCTCCACTGCTCAGAGGAAAAGGTAGAGGAGTCAGGAGTGAAGCTGAGCCCAGGAATAAGAGGGAATAAGAGAGGGTTGGAGGCTTTAGTTCTGTCTTTGTTTTTCACCATCTTGCTCTATTTTAATGAACAATATATTAATTTCCTCAAGTTGGCCTGTTTTACCTGTGATGGTAATTGGTAAAAAACCCTCCTTGTCTCTATCTCAATTGACAAGCTTTTTAATCATATTTTCTCCCTTTGTCCTGTTGAGGAGTGATAGAGTGCCTTGGTGGTCATCTAGGAGCCAGTCAAGGTTAACCCACCACACTAGTTCTTTATGCTCTAATGGAAAAAGAAAATAGCCAATTAAGAGACAACTTGTTAATAACATAATCAGGGTAATTTCTTCGTGGTAAATCAGTCAGAAAAATGATAATTACATATTCTCTTGTAGTTTTGTATTTTGTTTTAATAACTGAAATGAAGTGCTAATCAAACATTGATCCTAATAGTAGCCAAAAGGCATACCTGCCTTTTTGTTGACTGACAAGACAATACTACTTTCTTCACTGCATTAAGGCTGCTTATAAATTATTTCAGATGCCTAGAGCCCTAATGGCACACCAGAAACAGTATTTAATGAAAATACCTATGGAAATCTTAGCTTAGAGACACATAAGGTGAATTTCTGTGTTGTTTTGAAAATCTTACTGATAAACTGAATGACACAGATTTTTTTTTTATTTTTTTTTTGCTATTGTGTTCAATGTGCATGAGCACATTTAGCAGAAACACTAAGGTTGAGACACTCCATCTTGTAATATATAAAAAAGCAACATGAAACAATTCTACACACAGTTATAGAATGTAAATTAATAGGTAGAGCTACATCAGTGTTAATACTTATTTGACTAGATTCTTGAGACAGCAAATAAACTGCCTGTAAAGGAGTTTTTCTCAAATTCTTCCTCTTACGTGAGCCCAGAAATCTCCAGAAAAAGGAGACATATGTAGTTATGTAGAGTCTGGTAATTAATCTGAGCTAACATCAAGTCAGTTTGGGATTTGATTTAGCAACAACTGTTTGACAGATGTCCTTCCCAAGTCATTCTTAGTCTAGGTTCCGGGAAAGTCTTACAGCATATAGATGTTGACTCCCAAAACATTTAGGCAGAAGAGAATTAAAAACTGAAGCTCCCAACTCCTGAGGGAATATTTTACACAGTAGGTAGACAATTATATGGAATACAGGTGACTTTATACTCTGCAATCTGAGCAAACCAGGTTTGATCAGAACATGACAAGCACATGGAGCCTCAGGCAGAGGGAAATCTGTTCACTGAATCCCAAATACAGAATCACAAATTCCCTTGTGAATTATATAGGAGAAAACTCAGGCTTTTCTTGTCACTACAAATGCACATAGCAAAAAATTGCATTGCTTACCCTTTATGCGCTAAGATGTCAGGACAATGTAAAAGAATCAAAATTAATTTCAGACATCAGATTTTCTTTTTCACCATAAATACAGAACTGATAATATTTTCTTTAGTTATTTAGAGTCTCATATTAGAAGTATATATGTTGCTTTCCCACTTCACTGTGAGAAAAATTGTCAGTCAGAAAGACTATTTTTGGAAAGTCTTCTGTGATGTCAAAAATACTTATTTGGCTTACTTCCATCATAGTAGTCACTTTTATGCAATTTTTCTGATGATTCGGTGTAAGTACCTTATAGCTATTAACATTTTATTATTTTAATTGCCTTAATTTATTTTATTTCTCAATCCAGTCTTCTAGTTCCTCCATCTTATTAATTCTCCTATTTAAACTCTCTTCAGTTTGTCAATATCTTTCTAGAAGCTCAGGTGTGTCTGTTTACAGAAAATTCAGTATTAACATCTTATTCATTACTAATTCATCATCATGTCTCACCTTGAAGTCCCATTGGAATCCTGTCTTTAATTTTCCATCACCTTAATCTCAGGCTTGACTTACCATGACCAGATCCCTTATTTGTCCCCTCTTCTGAACATAGAATTTACAAATCACTTTTCCAGATGTCTGTAAGTTTGCCTTATTCCACCCATATGATTAATTTTATACTTTAACAATTGTTTTCATATTCATTCCTTGAGATCAGTAAGAAAACCCTGGTATCATTGTAATAGAATAACTGACTTTCTAGACAAAAGAAATGCAGTAGATCCACTTTATCAAGGATACAATGAAGTAGTTGATACAGTTCACTCAGATGACGCAGTTCAACATCAGGGAATGGAATTTAATAAAAAGAATTACAGAGTAGATAAAGAAACAGATAAACTAAAAACAACAAGTATTTTTTAAGAGAGATCTAATATTTTGTAGTGAGATTACTAATGTTGTTTCCTAAGGTCTGTTCCTGAGACCAACTTTATTTAATATTTTCATTAACAGTCTTGGAAGAAGACATAGGCAAGATATAGTGAGATTTGCAGACAACCACAAATGTAAAAATATTGCCATCACAGAGAAACATTAGAATGTCATAAAGGGAGAACTGGATGATCTTCAGGGCAAAAGTCATAGAAAACCTATTAAATTTAATAGTTGAAAGTGCAAAGTGATTCAGTTTGGGACTCAATTAGCTATTTTTGGTTTGTTATAAACAGGACACATTGACATTAAAATAGTAAATGAAGGAAAGGCACTGAATGTAGTTTTTCTGGATTATAATAATTCTCTTGATACTGAAGCTTACAGCATTCTTTAAAAGTTGCCCAGCTGTGGGATCAGTGGCTTCACAGTGTGCTGGCTGAATGGCTGGGCTCAAGGGGTTGTAGTGAATGGGGCTACAACTGGCTCATGAACAGTCACCAGAGGTGTTCCTCGGGGTTCAGATCTAGGGTCAGTTCTTTTCAATGTATTTATTAATGATCTAGATGCAAGAGTTGAATGCCCCACTGGCAATTTTGCTGATGATACCAAATGGAGAGCTGCTGTTGACTCTTTCAAGGGACAGGAGGCCTTGCAGTGGGCTCTAGGTAGATTGGAGCATTGGGCTCTGATTAGTGGAATAAAATATAACAGGTCAAAATGCTGGATTCTGTACCTGGGACAGAGCAATATTGGATAGATGTATGAACTGGGAGAAGAGTGGCCGGAGAGCAGCCCTGCAGAAAGGTGGTGGTTTGTATCAGCTCAATATAAGCCAGTGTGCCCTGGCACCCAGGAGGGCAAACCCCATCCTGGGGTGCATCAAACACAGTATAACCAACTGGTAAAAAGAGGTGTTTATTCTGCTATATTTATCCTGCTATATTTACCGTTAGATGGGCTCACTTGGATTCTTGTGTGCGGTTCTGGACCCCACAATTTGAGAAGGATTTGAAGGTACTTGAATGAAGCCAGAGAAGCTCAGCAAAGCTGGTGAAAGGGCTAGCAAAAAGCTGGAAAGGGCCTGGGCTCCTATGAGGAGTGCCAAGGACTTTGGGGTTGTCCATTTTGGAGAGGAGGAGGCTGGTGGGCCAACCCATTGCTCTCTACAGGTTTCTGAAGAGGGGAAATGGAGAAGGAGGTTCCGGTGATATCCAGTGATAGGACATGTGGGAATGTTCAAAGCTGCATCAGGAGAAGTTTAGGCTGTATATTAGGAAACATTTCTTTGATGAAAGAGCAATCAGACACTCGAACAGGCTTGCTAGAGAGGTGGCTGGTGCAGAAAGCCTATCAGTGTTAAAGAGTAATTTGTACAATGCGTTTAATCACATGCTTTAACTTTTGGTTCTGAAAGGGTCAGGCAGTTGGACTAGATGATCATTGCAGGTCCCTTCCAACAGAACTATTCTCTTCAAGGAGAAAGACAGAGAGATCCATAAACCACCACTGTGATGCTACTGGTTAGAGAACTAGTACAGCTATGGATGGTAGAAATTAGCAGGCATTTTTGAAAATACACTTTTGAAGTTTTGGAAAGCATTCATACAACCCATTTTTAACTAAAAAATGTTGACACTTCTCATAGGTGAATCATCATGAAACTCTCTGTAGTTGATGGAAAATAATACACATTCCCTGAGTATACTTTACCTCACTTATTGAATGCCAATTCAATTTCATATTGCAAAAAGATATTAGCATGGGGCTTTCTTTACTGAGAAATACTCAATTAAAGCAAAATCAGATATAAACAGACTCATTACAATTTTTTTTTTTAAATACTGTAAAATGGAAGAATTTTGAAGGACCATATTTTTGTATCTGCAAGTAGATACTTTGACATTTCTAGAGAATTTGTGATACTGTTCATTTGGCAGTTCTTCAGAACAGCAGTGTTACTATATAATATCAGAACTAAAGATCATTTGTTAGATGATATATGAAAATTAGCAGAAAGCTTCTGGAAAGTCATAAAACATATATACCCATATTATGGGTATATAATATGCCTGAAGGATGGTGGTAAAGACAGAACCAGAATCTTTTCAGTTATGTCCAGTGACTGCACCAGAGGCTGCATCTTCATGGGCATTACTAACAGAGACATGATCATGTCGCTTTACTCAATACTTTTCAGCCCCAATACTGTGTCCAGTTCTTGTCTCCACAACTCACAAAAGATGCAGACAGACTGGAGCAGGTCCAAGGGAGGGCCATGAAGATGATCAAAGGACTAAAGAACCTACCTTATGAAGAGTGACTGAAGGAGTTAAATCTTTTCTCCTGAAGAAGAGAAGACCTAGATGGACCTCCTTAGAGTATTCTGGTAGCTACAGGATGCTTACAAAGAGGATAGAAACTCACTCTTCACAAGGAGCCACATGGAGAAGAAAAAGGTCAATGAATACAAGTTGCAGCAGGAGAGGTTTTATCTTGGCATAAAAAAGAAATTTTTCATAGTGAGAGCAATCATTCACTAGAGCAACCTTCCCATAGATGTGGTGGATTCCCTATCACTGTAGGCTTTCAAGATGCAATTGGACACTCTGCTAGATACTCTCATCTAGGCTCCCTCTCCCATGGAAGGTCGGAACAGATGATCTTTTGAGTTCCCTTTCAACCTGGGCTATGCTAAGACTCCATGATTCTTAATCTATTTTTCGTGAGGTGATTGAATTTTATTCACATTGCTTACTTATACATCAGTTTTCTTGTGCAGAGAGTGAGTATAAATTCATTGAAATCAATGAAAACACTCAATTGATTCTGCAAACTCTAAGGGTTCTCTACTGTAAATTAGATACTTAGAGTTGTTTCTGTTTGATATATATTCACAGCCTAAAATGGGGATGCCTAGATTAGTTCAATCTTTAAAAATTTAGTGCCACAAAGTCAACATCTCCAGTGTTTGATTCATCAGACTACATGTAGACAGCTTCCAAAGAGTGAGAAGAGATGCTCTCTTTGAGATGTCTATTCTTTTTATTTGAATTGTTTCAAAGTAAGCCTACAGGATGAACAAATTAAGGTAGGACATTTAGAAAACAAAAGAGTTGCTGAATATGCACCCTAGCTTGGATCTGTTATGACTGATTTTGCTGAGAGCAATGGACAATATCTGCAAAGTAGGCTTTAGAATGGAAAGCCTTTGACACTGAAGGATGCAGGAATCAAGCCCATTATCACATCAGTATTAAGAAATTATTTACATTGAGTGAATTTTTACTCTTTGTAATTACAATATCTAAATTTTACTTTATACAGTCCCCTGTTTGATCTCTTTGTTTCTCTGTATCTCGCTTTCCTAACCCATTCATCTATTGTGTCCCAACCTAACTCCAGCAGTTATTTACAGTCAGAAAAAAATCAATTTCTCAATTTAGTTATGTCCACCTCACAAGTTGTCTCCTGTCATCCATGTGTTTAAACCAGGAAATCTGCTCACACAACAGAGATATTTTTTACTTTCTGTCTGATTCAGTCTAACCAATATCTCCATTAAAATGACAAATACATAGTGTGGAGGGTATATCACCTCCACTGTTTCTGGTTTAGCCTACCAGCTGCTTTATGCAGTTAACTTTTTTATAAAGTCACAAAATTATGTATTCATCAACTTATTCATTTGTATATAACTCTTGTTAATTTACAAGAGACACTTCATATTATTTAATCGTCTTTGACATCTTATCATAGAATCATAGAATGGTCTGGTTTGGAAGGGACATTAAAGATCATCTAGTTTCGATTTCCTTGCCATGGACAGGGGTACCTTTCACCAGATCAGATTGCTCAGAGCTCCATTCAACTTCACTCTGAACACACCCAGGGATGTGGATGATTCTAAATAATCTGTTTTCAGGAATATAATAATTATGAATATAACAGTAACAATTGCAAAATATCGTAAAAGACAAAATTCACACCAACAAGGGTGATTTCACAAGAAACAGTCCCAAACAACTGTCTTGATATTCAAATCAAAGAATTGAGATTGCAGCAGTGATAGATTTATTCTGTCACCCATAAGCGAATCAGAGGGTCATAAGAGGATTTATCTGTTGAGAGAAGAGTGATGGAATAACAAAAAACCATTGAAGTAATTACCTTTTATATAGGGTAAAAGCTATAGTTTTACCATAGATCACATTTTTTGCCATTGCATTTTCCCTCAAATGTCTCTTTCCAACTTTTAAAAAACAATCTTTTTAAAAAAGAATCAGCTGTATTTTTTATTTGAAAAATGTGCCACATTAACACCTTAAAATATAAGTCATTGTTTGAGATAAGTTTGAAATCCTAGGTATTACTTTCCTATTTGCAGGGAGAAATTACCTTGAATTTTTTTCCCATTTTAAGATTGTCAGTCTAAACATTGTATGCTGCTTTCTCTGTAATGTTCAGTGTTCTTCCTCCATGGTTTAACGCAAAATTCTTGCAGGCAGAATAGAGATATAAACCAACTGAAAATATATTTTGACTTTGAATGTTCAGTTCTTAACACAAACCTTTCTAGGAAAAGGTTTTATTCCTGTAAGCTAATTTTTATGAGGGAAATTTTATGAATTTCTAATTTTTTTTTATTTTTTATTTTTTTAATTTTGAAGTCTCATTAATTTTTTAATGTATTCCACATCAATTTTCTTCCATTATTATAACTATTTACTACAAGTAGGGTATGATAACTTTTAGGTATAGAACATTCTATGAAAACCTTCAGGCAAAGACTGCGAGTCTTTGTTTTCCTTTCTCTCCTGGGGTACAATAAAAGATAGCATTGGCAGGCTCATGAGTACCATTTCAATATTCATAGAATGACAGAATGGTTTAGTGTCGTGCACTGATTGGAACTGGACGCAACACACGTGGGATCTTGAGCTAAGGTGAGGTCATTTATTAAGGGAGGACCCCCTGACCTGGTGGTACGACGCCTCATACTCAAGGAATGTGTCCCCGAGCACAGCAGGAGCTAGCTCTTTTATAGGGGTAGAGAAGAAGGTACTAGAACCAGGGAGGATAGGATGATAAGAAACAAAGAAAATATTAAAAATACCTCCTTTCCACCTACCCCTTCTTTTCCAGCTCAATTTCACACATGACTTTTCTGCTTCTTTCAACTCCAACAGCACAAGAGGAATGTTTTATAAAACTTCACCTCTGCCCCTCATTCCTCCTCACAGTTTTGCCATGATCTGACATGGGTTTCCATGAAACACAGCCCTTCACACATCACTGGTCCTTCCCATGGGCTGCCAGTCTTCAAGAACTGCTCCAGCATGGTTCCTATCCATGGGGTGCAGTGCTTCAAGAACAGACTCCTCCAACATGGGTCCCCACAGGCCAGGAATCTGCTCAGCATGGGTGCTCCATGGGCTGCTTCATCTATGGCACTGGGAGGTTCCTGGCAGACAGCAGCAGGGATATTTCCTCCACTGTTATTCTTCAAAGGACTGCAGAGGAATAATGTGCTTCACTGCAGTCCTCTCCATTGGTTGAAGATGAATTTTGGAGTCTGCAGGGCTGTTTCTCTCACATTTTACACACTCCTTTCTCACAGCTGCTGCAAAACATTTTTTACCCTTCCTAAATATGTGTTCACAGAGGCTCCACCAGCCTGGCTGATGGGCTCATCTGTGACCTGTGGTGGGTCTGTCTGAACCAGCTGGAACCATCTGTGTCTGACAACAGGGCAGCCCATGGCCTCTTATCACAGAAGCCACCCTTGCAACATCCCTGTTACCAAAACTTAGACAGTAAAACAAATACTACTGGACACGTCTACAGAAAGATTTATGCCCTTCCAGGATGAGTGTCACTGATATTTCTAAGAAGTGTGTCAGGGATGAACTGAACAAAAAGGAATAATTTGGCTGGAACAGTTTACTTCAGTGTAATCAGATGATGTCATCTTGTTTCTGAGTGAATCTCAGGAGCTTTTGATCCTCATTAAAACTTATAACATGGATAATCGGAACAGCACACTCAAAAGTAATCTCAAAGTGTTTGGGTTTTGGCTAAACTTGATTAATGAACTCATTGTAAATTTTCATGGTTTTCCAACAAATCAAGCTTTTGCACTTAGTTATGACTTGACTTATTTATTTTTCTTAAATATAAACCAGAAAATAAAACTCAAGAAGCTTTGATCCCCAGTGGTTTAGAGTAATAATTAAAAAATGCTTTCAGAAGTCATTATAAAGTAAACTCACTAACTTCATACTTTCATGGAGTTATGGTTTAAAGAAAGTTTTCTAATTTGTTTTGTCTTCAGAAACTCTACAAAGTGACTGATGGCAATGCAGCTCTTTAGAAAGCAGCATATTAGTCACAATGAAAGATCACTATCACAAACAGTACATTGCGAAATCAGGGAATTACAAACCTAGTGGAGCTGTGCAGAAACTTTCATACATTCCTGATAAAAAAATGAGAACTTTCTCCACTCCCCCCACCCTGTTTCTTTTAAATTGCAAGTTTTTGAGCAACTGATGGATGGGTCTTCATAAATGTTCTCCTGGACTTTGTTCAAAAGTTCAGACCAGTCCAGGAACCAGGACAGACATTTGATGAAACCTTTTGACCTTGAAAATATAAAGAATATTTTCTCAAAGTTTCATAAAAGGTGCAAGGCTCTGTCAAGCATTACAACTACTGTAAGATTTTAAAGATAGAATAAAGGTTTTATTATACTTTGCTGGAAAAACAGAAGAATAAAGCCATCACCTTATATAATAGCAAGTTCAAGATTTTTAGGGGAATGCTGCTTTTGGAGGAGCTTTTGTTAAAACTGCTTTCAAATGCTCAGAGAAGCATTTATTCAACCGTAAGGAAACTGGCCTTTAAAAAGGACCTGGAGATTAGGTTCCAAATGTTATTTGCTGCCAAATACACTGTTAAACTTACTGAAGAATATTTATGAGCAGCACTGCATTTCTGGTTCTATAAATGTTTGTATCTAGAATACAAATTTTCGGTTTGTGAATAAATACTTTAAGAATAAAATCTTCAGTTTACTTATGAAAAGTATTCCCTGAGTAAATGGCATACAGAGGTCACAGTGTATCCTAAAAATACAGTAGACCCTATGTTTGTTATAATTATTTGGTAAAACCGGCTTAATTTGTTCTTAACTCAAAGTATGTAGGAAAGAGAATACTACTTAAAAGCTTTTATTTTTTCATTCTCTTCCCTTTTCAATCAAAGCAAAAAGTGGAAATTAAAAAAATAGCTTATAGAATAGTTTTAAGTTTGTGAAAAATGAAATCTCACAGTTACATTGTTTTTGAAATTTTTAACTAATTCTACTGTTACAATGTTGTTATCCTTTTATGTTGACGTAATGACATTTTCATTTAGGGGAAAAAACATTGGAACACATTTTGTGATAAGTTACTGGGACCATAGGGCATCTTGTAAATCAGCATGTGGTGGTGATGGTATAATATGAAATCAATTATAATATGTTAAAAAACCCCCAAACTCAGCATTCAAAAACCAAAAAATCTGCTGCAATGTCTCCTTGAGACATCTGTCCGTGCTCATAAAATGTTTTGTAGTTTAATGCCCTTTGTGCAGCTGTCTCAGTGCATATTAGCAACTACTTTTCAAGGTCAGAGAGACCATGACAGGTAATGCACAGAAAAACCCAAAGACTTCACATGACCTCAAATAATATATTGGAGGAAATGTTTCAAAATTACTAATCTCTAAACTTTATTATTTTTTCAATAAAACAATAAATTCTTCAATCAAAGTTTTTGATTCACCTTTTCCCCAACTTAAGACAGAAAGGCCCCACTGATCACCCTGATGATTCAGCATCATATCTTCTAAAGAATAAACCTTTTATGTATCTCATTCCACAGACTGAATCTTGCTCCACCCTTTCTCTGCTTTTTCTACTACTATCTGTTTTACAGCAAAGGTATGAATACTAATACCTGAAATGTTAGTCTTGTTAACCTTGATGGTAAAATTCTTATTGACTTCAGTGTAGTAAAATGTTTTTTATAGCTGGAAATATTTCCTAGAAATATTTTGAGGCACATAGGTTGACCATTTTGTTCCTTCTCTTCCTACAGAAAACATGAGCATCATTTCTGTAGTGTTTTAGTTTTTATATTTTCCAGTATATTTTGGAATCTGCTAGTCCACTGACAGAGATGAATTTGGATGAAATAGGAACTGATTGATTGAACATCCCTTATATATATGTAACAATTTAAAGTATTTTTATTAACTCCAGTGAAAAACACTCTAATAATCCAGTCTTTGAATTTTAGCCTTTGAAAAGTAGATTTTAATAAAGTGTAATTCCAAAAATCTTGGAATTCCAAATTCCTTTCTTTTGCTATCAAAATAAACGGAGTACAGTTATTCTTTATATTATGCTCCAATGAAAAACAGTAAATGCAGTCACAGTGAGTTAAATTTATGATGTGTAAACTGAGCTCTTCTTTTCAGCAAACAAAAAACATTGGTGATATATGTGTTATCTTATATTCAGCTTTACATCACGTGAAAAGAAACTAGTGCAGAAGATGATCATGAAGGAAAGAAATGCAATAAAACACACTATTGTCTTCCATGATAACAAACGAATCATTACTTCAACCTATACTTATGGGCTGTGAGCTGGTGATTTAGACAAAAACTAAAAGAAAAATATTATTAATACAGAATTCATACATCCTGTTAACATACTTTTTGATGCTGATACCACATAAAATGTTTTGCTACAGAACCTGACAATTACCAAGAGGAATAAATCTAATATATTGTGTTCAGAAATCTAAAACTACCTTTCACTATGACCTCAAAACTCTAAAAATGACAAAAAAAGGTTGAGTGTTACTTGGAAATATTTGTTCCAACAGTTAAAAACAGTTTTAGTACAAGTGAGGATCTAGATGAATGTGCAACATTTCATCAGCTCTTATTGTCCCCTACTCACTCACTTTCATCTTGTTTCAA
Organism: Pachyramphus minor; assembly: GCA_013397135.1. Taxonomy (NCBI): domain Eukaryota; kingdom Metazoa; phylum Chordata; class Aves; order Passeriformes; family Tyrannidae; genus Pachyramphus; species Pachyramphus minor. Next base: position 21,503 of record VYXB01001360.1, read on the forward strand.
TTTGGGTTTCTATGTCTTCTGGAATGGTACAATCTCTGTAGATATTTGTACAGAAAACATCAGTTTAGGAGGATTTTAATTTCCTGAAAAAGAACATAATTAATAACAGCATCATTACTATATAGAATGAAATACAGCATAGTTGACACAAAATAATGCATCATGTTTGAGAAGTATTGTCAAGTCCTTACTTCACTATTGTAGAAAGGATAAGATTAAATGACACAAATTGGCTCCGGTTAACAGATTATGAAGTTGCAATTATGAGAGTTTCCCTGCTGAACTTTAATTCTTAATTATTTGAAGATATCCAGAGCTATCTTTATTTTTTCTTTCTCTGTAGTAGTTTGGGGATTTTTTTCTTCTTTGTTTGTTTGGTTAGGGTTTTTTATGCATTACATATGTTTTTTTCCTGTGTTTCAGAATATCTTGATATTGCACCATTTTGATATTTGAGATAATGCTTAAATTGTTACATATGGGACACACTAAAAATATGCTTTATAAATCACTTTATACACACATTCACACACACACAAAGTTCATAACTTGCTTATATGTGGCCAGGGAAAGAGCAATGCTTTTGTTTAACCTCTTCCTGCTATCTATAGTGTGATACATGGGTACTAAGCAAGACCACATTGCTTTATTGGTCTCCTTTTGTTGATGGTAAATACATATCTGGAAATAAATGTTGTTTTCTTGTACACTGACATGTTGACTGGGAACTAGCTTGCCACATGCTCTGATAACATGAAACAGCTTGAATATTGCTCATTCAACAGAATTTCTCAAAACACTTCAAAAATAAATCATCAAACAGCATTTTGAGCTCCATTTAGGGGAAAAAAAATTCTCTTCTTTCAATATGCAAATTGATATTCACAGGTTATTTCCAAAATTAACTCTATTTTCCTTTTAAAGGTTTCCAGTTCATTTTAAAATGCAGCCACACAGTGCTGGAAATAGAGGAAAATTGCAGCCATTAGGTGCAGACAGGAAATGTGTGCACCAGCTTTATCTCAATGTGAAAATTAAATCCAAACTGCTACAAACTAGGTCTGGGGTTTAATGTTAATTGTTCACATGCCCTCGATACAAATTATTCACACTAATGTACTGCATTAGCCAAGCCTGTCACTTCCACAGTTATTATTTTTGTTATTACTGTTGTTGTTTTGTAAATGCCATATCATTTTGTGTCCATTGTGGGAATTTAGGTAAGCTGCTTTAGTTGTAAGAAAGTTCTGAGCATAACATTTAAGGCTGCTGCAGCAGTTTCATGGATCATTAACAATTTGCTAATATTGTTTTAGCTTGCAAATTAGTGCAGCTTAGTGACTAAGGAAAGGTTCCATAGCTGTCATCAATCAGACTAAAATTCTTCATGCATGAGATGAAAAACGATTTTTAGCCTTTGAGGCTCAGACAGCAATTACTGTAACAAAAAAAAGAAAGTGTAAGAAAAAAAAGTGGGGAGAGTAGAGGGAGGAGTGAAGGAGAGAAAGCAGACTATATAAAATGCTGTTAGCAATTCTATTAAATTTACTTGTTGTTGTGCCAGAAAAGAACTAACACAGGCTGGGTAACCATGCCTTAGCTTCCTTCTCTATTAATGAAGTGACAAACTTTAGAGGGAAAAAAAAAAGAGAACCTTTCTTATGAAATGACAAGAGATTAGTGAATAAAGAATCACAGAAAATCACAGAATCAGAATCATTAGGGTTGGACAAGACCCCCAACACTGAGTCCAATTTTTGACTGATCACTACCTTGTCAATTAGACTAGAGCACTAAATGCCACATCCTGTCATTTCTTGAACGCATCCAGGAATGGTGATTCCAACACCTCCCTGGGCAGTCCATTCCAATGCTTTTCCATGAAAAAAATTATTGTTGATGTCCAACACAAACCTCCCCTGCTACAGGATGTCCTCTCATCCTGCTACTAGTTGCCTGGGAGAAGAGGCCAACCCCCATCTTGTAGCAGCCTCCTTTCAGGTGGTTGTAGAGAGTCATAAGGCCACCCCTGAGCCTCATTTTCTCTAGGCTAATCAACCTCAGCTCTCAGACACCCCTCATATACCTTGTGGTCCATGCCCTTCATCAGCTTCTCTGACCTTCTCTGGACGCACCAGCACCTCAATGTCTGTATTGTAGTGAGGGGCCAAAACCAGGCACAGTACTCGAGGTGTGGCCTCAACAGTGCCATGTACAGGGGGACAATCCCAATTCCCTGGTCCTGCTGGCCACAGGGAATGATGATACAGTCCAGGATGCCACTGGCCCTCCTGGTCGCCTGGGCTCACACTGGCTTAACAACACTGGTTGTTGACCAGCACCCCCAGGTCCTTTTTGACCGGGTCGATTTCCAACCACTCTTCATTCAAAGCCCATAGTGCTGCATGGGGCTGTTGTGACAAAGTTGCAGAATTCAGCACTTGACCTCGCTGAATCTCATACCGCTGGCTTTGGCCTATGGATCCAGTCTGTCCAAATCCTCTGCCTTCCTACCTTGCAGCAGATCAACACTGCCACCCAACTTAATATCATCCGCAAAACAAAAACTAAACAAGAACCAAAAATCAAATGAAAAGCCAAAACCAAAAAGAACAAATGCCAAGCAAACCCAAAGCCAAAACCTGGGTGTTTAGAAATATGTTTCCTTTAGCCATCTGCCCATCCCTTTTGTATTTGCTTCTTTTATATTTGAGTCTCTGAGTTTTATTCACAGGGATGCCCACAGAAACAAAAGTCTTAGCTTCCATGCTCTAGTACTCACTGATAGCAAATTTTAAACACCATAGACATACATCTTCATGAAAGAAGAAAATGTCAGGCCTCTCAGATTCTCTTGGCAGACACCTACAACAGTACAGCTAGAAAGACAACAAATGGATCCTGGGGACTACTCAACAACTAAGTGCAAACTCTATTGCTACTGAATTTCTTCAGAGCACCTAGCAGCTTCAGTCCACACACTTAGTGTGCAGCAGCTCACAATGGTGTTCTCTTGCCGGCCCCTCCAGCAAGGTGAAGGGCAAAAACAGAGATCAGCAAGGTAGAAACTCTGGTGAGTTGTGCCAGACTCTTGCAACATAGGCCATTATGCGATCAATGTCTTCTACTTCACTGACACCAGCAAAAAATTGTAGATTTCTCATCAGTTTGTCTTTTATTTTATCTTTATCCAAGCTCCCTCACTCAAAAATCTTTTTCTCTCACCCATCATCTTCATGCATACTCTTTTTCTGTTGCCTTCTTGAAGCCTTTTCCAGTTTCACACTTTCAAAACTCCACATCAAATCCTCCCCTTTCCCATTGCTCTATTCTGTTACTTTTGGTATCTGTCTTGATCTGATTGAACTCATTGTAGCTCAAGAGTACTCTCTTTCAAATATTTTACTTCTTTAAGGAAGCTGATAAACTTTATACGTCAATATACAAACTGTATTAAAGAATTAGAGAAGGTACAATATAAATTGTGAACAGTGTCATTGTTGCAACAACTTTTGTTTTCAAACTGCATCCTTCTCTTTGCATCAGGGGTTGTACAGGTTGTTCTTGACTTGTCAGTCAGAAATGCATGCAGAAAAAGGCACGTGCCTGTACAGCAGCCATTGGAGATCTCACCTGTGTTTAGCTTAAAACACTGATATCTCTGGTAGAGAGATGGGCATTAATCTGAGATCAGGCATCATTGCAGTGCCATCATATTTTGTAAAGTTTTTTCAAGACCACTGTATAGAAACAACTAAGTTTTCAAATTCATCAAAATGTTTTTCATGATCAGAATCTATGTTCCTTATATTTAAGGAGAAATGGGACTTAAGTGTCAGATATATCTATCCATAAGACTACATAAATGATCCAAAATAAGTTCTAGCATTCAAGATCATGCATCCTGAGATCATGCTCATATCTCGTATATTGAGATACAACTCTGTTTTATTCCTGTGTCACAAGGTAGAATCTTCAGATGATCAATATTTTCTAAAAATACAAAAGAGACCAATATAACAAAATATAGGAAAGTTCTACAATATTCTTTTTTAATCTTTCTTTTTGAATCTCTGTTTATAAAACATTGACTCATTCCACTTTTTCCTGTTCTGTCTGTTTTCCAACTGTCTAAGATAGGTTGTCTTCCTGAGGAACAGAAATCATATCATGCAATTTATGTTATGAACCAAAACTCAAACCAACTCTTTTTTATTGTACAATCAATAATGTAAGAGGCCACTAGCGGAGAAATAAACAAACTAGTTTTGTGAAAAAGAAATAAAAGTTTTAATAAGTTATGTAATAGAAAGTATTTGCTTAGCTTTGTTCTAAAATGGTAATTGATTTAATAAGGTATTAATTACATTTACCAGAGAAATTTAGTTAACCTTTATTACAACAAGGTAAGTGTAATTTTTTGAAAAAACATATTTTAAAACAGAAAAAAAAACCTACCAGCTCTGATTTCAAATTCAGCTTAACTTAATGTGAAAATAGTGATCTTCTAAGTAAGTAGTGTCATCAAAATGCATGGTTATCTGTGTAATATCTGTGTCAAATAATGTTGGAGTCTTATGCTTAAGTTTTATGTGAAAGATACTCCTAGCAGACTTTATGACACAACTAGAGTTATCACGTCACATCCAGTTGTGAAATTTGGTAAGTCATCTTTGTATCAAAAATTTGTAGTATCAAGAAATTTTTTCTGCTTGTTAAGCAGAAAAGAGGTGATGATTTCAAGTATTTTTTAAGTTTCTTTAAGTGATGTATTTTGAACTCAGGAAAAAGAAATAAAAAACAGAACTAAAATGCTGCCCTTTGCTGAGGCAGTGAGGAGCAATATATAAAATAATGTTTCAATAAAGATCTTAACTGTTTTTTGACCATGTCATTTTGAAGGTACTTATACGCAAACTGTCCTGTGAAATCAGGTGATTTAATTTTAACACTTCACTTTTATTGCAGCATAAACAAGAATGTTATCATGCCAAAAAGTTCAGTTAATTATGTTCTACATTTCAGAAAATCTCAAAGTATACATAGATAACATACATTTTCTCAGTATGTTAAGTGTTAATCACACTTCTGATAACATAAGCCATGTATATATTTCTAATTAGGAAATTTATAATAATATCCAACAGAACAGTTCTTAGAGTAAGATTTATTTTATACCCCTACCATATCTGAACAACATAATGCAATCCATCCATCAAAAATGTAATAATTTATTGCTGTTTCTTTCCATTTATAAGTATATTTTTTATCAGCCTGACAAAATGAGTTATGAGTCCTATTTTTCAGCCTTCACATTCATTTAAAAGTTAATTTAGGACCATCAGATACTTAAAATTAAAAATTAAAAAATAATTATTACTTAAATAAAAGAGCAGGGAGAAAGAAAACTTTTCTTTTTGAATATTTCTAAGAGTACTTTTACTTGTTGTATTTACTAATGCAATAAATCTGATTTTCTGTTTTACTCAACAAGAACATTTTATATGTTCTGATAAAATAATTTAATTTGGAATCAACGCATATTTATACAATTAGTACAAGAAAAATAAAATAAAAAAAGGAATATATAGTTATTCAAATATATAACAGATTTCCTACTTAATATTTCAGAAAATGATTACTGAAACATTTCATTCTGTAAGTGTTGATGAAAACATCTAAAACTGTATCTGGTAGAAGTGTTTTACTTTTATCTTTGGGTTGTACAATATGTCTTTGTATATTGCCAAGCCGAGTATTTATTTATTCTTTTTTATGTGCTTGCTTAATTAACAAGATTCCATTCACATCTAAATTGTTACACAACTCAAATTTCCAGCATAGCAGGCATGGTGAGCATGGATGAATTAAAAACTAAAAAAACCCTTCAATTACAACAAGTTAATTTTTCTCCATAGCACACAGAATGGAAACTGAATAGAAAACATTAGTGTTTTAATAAGTTATCTCCTTACAGGTAAGCAATTAGGGATGACTCTTATGAAACTCACTAAATAAACTGTCTAGTAAGTTTATGGAACAGACACTTCTTATATAATCTGTAAGTATTTAGCTTTTCTAAAGATGTAAATGAGAACACTGATTAAACAAAAATCTATTTGCTTTCTTGAAAATAATCAAATCTTTGGAAACTCACTAGGCTTCCTGCAAATCCACAGCAACAGTATTTACTGTTGTAAATACGTAAGACCCCAAGTCTTGAGCTACAAGCTCACCAAGGGAGTTTTGCTTTAATACAAGGCTCCAATAATATCTGCCCTTGGGATTACTAGAAGAGCCTTCTAAGGCTGAGAGAGAGCACAAAGGAGAAACATTACACATGCTTTCTCAGGAGGTACTTTCCTAGTAAACTTCGGGAAATGAGAGATCTTGGCAAAAGTGTACGGGGTAACATACAACCAAAACCAAGCATTACACAAAGTATTGACTTAGCACATGCTAACACACAAAACAGCAAAATCCAACCCATTCGGTCCCAAGTTACCCAAAATATTAAGAAAAGAGATTTGGAGAAGAAAAAAGAGTTAAGAAAGAGAGAAAAAGAGAAGATTATAACTATTCCTACAGTCCTGTAAGACTATGGCCACCCCTCTCACTTCTCCCCTCACTTCTCACTTCTGGCCTCTCTCACCCCTCTCACTTCTAGCCCACTGACCATGCTGGGGCTCTGAGGTGGGTGAAGGATGGTGCTCCCAGTGTGCCAGACAATCAGAGGCTGGGTTAGGGGCTCCAGGGGGTGTGGTGTGGGTGTGCTCCAGGATTGACCCTGGAGGTTGCAGGGGCTGCCATGTGGGACAAGGCATTACCTCACCTGTGTGAAATTTGATTTATCTCTCCTCTCTCCCCACACACACCTGGGTTGTTCCAAGCCAATATAATAATCTAGGTCACAATTTACTTTAAAATAATTTACTAAACACAGTACACTCAGCAAAAAGAAACTGTAAGGAGTTTAGACAATGTATTTTCTGGAGGTATTAGTCATTTTCCAAAAAGATAGAATAATTTCCAGTTAGTCCCTCACTAATATTTTCTGTGCATAATGTGGATGAAACTGTATTGCCTATTAACCAGCAATTTTACTATTTTAGCACAGGACCAACTTGGCCTATATACTGTCAAAGGACATGTAAATCTCATTAAAGACCATAAGCAAGCCAAAATCACAACCGAAGCAAAATAAACTGTAAAATACAACTGACATCTGTTTCTTTTTCCAAGAAATCTTCATACACATTTTTACAGGAAACAGAGTAAAATGCTATTCCAAACTCTCAATATAATTTTCATTACTTAATAGTCTTATGCTTAATGTCACCAATCTTATAATACCCAACAACACATCGTAAATGAACATAGCTCAAACTATGCTGAAAACACTGCTGTGGGCAGAATAACAACAGGGCACTAACACCTTTCAGAACTCAGAATCTTTTAAGATTTTTAATAGTATGTCATAAAAAAAATAATAAAAAGAACCAACATCAAAACAAATCAACTGAGAATATGATTTTAGTTAATCATTGCTAATTATTTATTATAAACATTTTTATAAGAGTAACTGACAGACAATCTGGTCTCCATCTCTAATCAGTGTTTTAGCTGGACTAAAGCTCTGTTCAGAATGTGTTTTGAAAAATCAATAAACTACATCTAAAAGCAGCATAAGAGATGAAGAACAGGTTCATTCATTGCTTCCTGGGCAAGAAAAAAGAGGATTCAAATTACTATAATGAAAAATCTCTCTCTATGGTCATTCTGAAGCTGAAATTATACTTTCCAGATACTTGCTCTCTCTTTCCAATTTCAAATAAATTTTGAGGGACATAGAAGGGTTTTGTGAAAAAATTATAAGCCTCAAAAAGCTAAAAGATATAATATAGTAAAAAATTCAGAAGTGTTGTTTTTCTCATAAGAGGACTCAGTATGGATCACAGCTTGAAAAGAATCTTAGGAAGACTATATAATTGTTAAAGAAAATCCAGTCTATACTGCTTACTAAGGATTCTAAATGTCTTTTTTTTTTTTTTTTTCCAAAACAAAAAAAAAAAGGGGCTTNTAAGAGGACTCAGTATGGATCACAGCTTGAAAAGAATCTTAGGAAGACTATATAATTGTTAAAGAAAATCCAGTCTATACTGCTTACTAAGGATTCTAAATGTCTCTTTTTTTTTTTCTTCCAAACAGAAAAAAAAATGGGCATTTTGGTAATTGTCTGACAACCTATACATAGAAATAGGAATAAATACATGTGTTATAGAATAAAAGCACTGATTTAAATCTAACCCTGTCTCTCAGGCTCCTCCTATATTTGCTGTCTCAAAAGGAAACACTTGTAAGTTCAGATATGTATTCCCTCAAGCTAGGCAAACATGGTATATATGAAGCACTATTTTACTTCCAAATGAACAACATAGAAAAGGAGCAATATATCAAGATGTCATGTAACAAAGATCTCCCAGAATTTGAGATGTATTTGGGAAACTTTGCCAGTTATTTTGATATATAGAAACTTTCAGCGTGCAGTTCAGGTCATTCCTGTGTCAGTCCCCGGATTAAAAAGACAATAAGAGGAGAATATAATTTCATATGCAGTTTTAAAATAAATTCAGTGTTCTACAAAACCATTAATCCAGTAAATGGTCTTTTTACTGACAGAGAACAGTTGCTGCTGTGCAAGGAAAAGGGAGCCAAGAACTGGAAATACAGCAGGCAGGCAGGGCAGAAGCTCTGCCACTGACACCATTGCAGAGTACACATGCAAGAAGAGAAGATGACTGGTGGCAGTGACCAGGGTCAGCCAACAGCCCTGTGATTGCCAGCCACACCCTTCGTGACGATTCAGGTCTGACACATGCCCAGGAGGCCAAGTCAGTGAGGCCAGCTCAGGGACATTGCGGTGCAATTCTAGGCGTAGGCATAGCTGCCACAAAACTCACACATGAACAATAGGTCAAGGGCCTGAACTTAATACAGCTTCCAAGCAAAGTGGAAAAGACCATAGGAGTGGTTCCCACTGCACATTCTCACAGCTTATGTCTTCACAGCAGTTTGATCCCAGGTAACACAGCTGAGCAAAATCAGAGCTGACTTTGAACACAGAGAGCCAAACCCCTAGGAATTGGGGGAAGAAGCTGCAGAGCCTGTTAGTTCCCTCAGTGTTCTGGTACCTGCAACAGTTAATTTTGCTTCCAATGAAGAGGAGTTTAAATGCTGTGAGAGTTTAAATCCTCAGCCTTAGGAGAGGACAGGAAATTTCACAGAATATTGTCTAAAGATTTCCAGAAATTTTTCTTTGATTTGGTTAAGGTTAATACTGTACAGCTTTTTCAGTTTTGGCAGATACTGAGATAGGAGGGTGTTCAAAAATACAAAAATAAAATAAATAGAGCACTGTGCTTTTTACATTGAAGAATTTTTTACTTTATGGATGGGTAGATGTTAAAGTATGGTATAGGAAACGTCTTTATTTCCATATTCTTTGGAATATGGAAATCCTTTAAATAAGGATCTTCTATTCGCTGAAGTTTAGGAAGGAATGATTTTTAAGCTTTAGGAGCTGAGAAGCGGGCAACAAATTTCTACAGCACATAGAGCAATGTTTCCACAAATGTCTACTGGTTCATGTGGAGTATGACTAACATAAGATGTCGGACTACTTTTTATCTCAGAGAGGTTTTTTTCTTTCTACTATTCTGATTTGGACACTATGAGGTTATGTTCCCTCCTTATCACAGTAGAGTTCTTCTATGTCACCTTGTTGGGGGACCTTGTACGTTTGAGAAGTTGGGATTGCTGACACCCACTTATAAGTTAGCACTTAGTCACTCTCTGCTCCACCAGTGAAATCATAAGGCAGTACATTTTTCTGAACAATGTGACGACAGGATACAACTCTGGAA
>VYXB01001360.1:31475-84934 GCA_013397135.1 Pachyramphus minor
AGCAGAGGAGTACACCATTCCCATGAGAACAGATAAATGCACTGGCAGGGGAGTGCACCATTCCCATGGGAGCAGAGAAACATAATATGCACTAATTGTGTTTTCTCTTACTGTAATCAATGTTATTATCTGATACACTTTCACAGAAAGCAAAACTTTCTCAAGGTAGAATTCACCAATGAGTAATGTGTTAGTGTGCATTAGGTAATAAATATCCAATCACTGAGGGACACAGCTGCTGGGGGTTTTGTATTTAATATCACTATCCATGTGAGAATAAAGGCTTTTTCTCTCATGTATTTTTGGTGGCACCACTTTGTTGCTGTTCCTGCCTGCCGCCTCGACATTCTTACTGCAACATCACCTGGACTGTAAATTGTATTAATCATACAACACAGATTTCCACCTGAAGAATATTGAGTTTTAACACTGCCATCATGAACTTCAAATCAGCTTATTGTGAAGTTCATTTGCAGAATTTATTAGACCTACTCAGAAAAGAAGTGATGCTCTAGTGTTTCTTCCCCTCCAAGGTAATCTAGACAGGTTTATTGAATTCTTTTAAAAACAGAAGGCATTAAATATACCCAAATTATTTAAAAATAATATTTTTTAAAAAATGTAAATTTGAAACACTGTTTCAGAATACTGGTTCTATTATTGTGAAACTCTGATTTCTGGTTGTGGTTAATGATGTGAAACAAATGTGTGATGAGGTCTAATGTCAGATCACTATCAGGTGCTATGAATGACGGAAAGATGAGTTACCTGCTTTAAACCATTTATTGTTATTAAAATACCCAGCCTGCTTCAAATATACTCCTAACAGCCTCATTTTTACTTATGACACCTAACAGTGTAATTAATAAACCCACTGAACTCAATAAATTTTATTTAACACTAATCCAAATAATGAAAAGAAACACATTTATTTTTCCATGTTAAAACCCCCCCAACATAGTAAACATAGGTCAAAATATAACTAAAGTGACTTGAAGAGCTACATTTCTTCCATTTTTTCCAGGTTAGCTTCACTTCAGGGGTATGAAAATGGTTTTGACAGAAAATCAGGTCCACATTACATTTCCACAGGGTAAATCCAGAATCATACTGTTATATTCATGAACAAAAGGCAACAAAACCACCTCTGATTTTCTGTAATCATATCTGTAAAACTGGATTAGGAACACTTTGCTTTTGCAAATTAAATGCAAATGTGATAGCTGCAGAAGGAACTATGCATTAGAGAATCAGACCTATCGTCCACAGAAGGGATCTTCAGTTGCTGCTCAACGTTACAGAATTCCATCAAGGAAGGAAGAACTGGTTTACAAACTTCTAGGGACTTTTTTCTGCATTTAAAACAATCTAAACCACTTAACTTGTGAGAAAACTTCTTATATATAGAACTAATCTTCATTCTTTGGCAGGTTGTTGACCATTTAGCAGATCATTAGAAATAGTCATAGTAATTTGGCTATTTCAGTTGAATCTCTCCCTGCTAAGTTAAATCCCCCCATTACCATAATCAATTTAGAGCAACTCCCTTGAATTTTAAAATGGTATAGCCTTATGCTTAGTTTTATATTTAGTGTTGTAACTACAAGCTCAAAAACTACATTAGAATTTCCAATAGTGCACATGTGAGTTTCTCGTGTTCTGAGTTTCTGGGAACACAAGATGCTTTTCCAGAGCTCCTCTGACACCTTTTCTAGTGCAAAACAAAGTTGTTCCAGTTGCAGCTAAACTGGCTCTGATAAATTTCCTTATTCAAACTCTTTTCCTGGTTTTCAGTAATCTTCTTTTACACTGAAAGATTCACCATTATTGCAAGTTTAGGATAGATGATGAAGGTGCCATCAAGACTGAGATTTGTATTAATCACCACCAAGGAAAATGACACTTGGCAACCTCCTGTGTTGTCTCTTGACCCTGGCCTAGGACCCTGTTTCATCCCCCAGGAGATCTCACTCTCTGTCCCAGAGATGCCATAACAGGGCCACACGACCAATCCTGGACATCCTTGGCCCATCTCCATCTCCATGGAGATACCCCAGCTTGCCCCTGGTCTTCTCTGTGCCCTGACTGGGTGCAGGCAGAGCACAGACTCCCAGCCAGATCCCATTCCACTGTCTCTGGCTTTTGTCAGTGAGGCTGGCTCTGGCCACAAATCCCTGCCCTGCCACCCCATTGGGAAGTCCCTTGGCCCCAAGCATCCGGCCCATGTGGGCTACCAGCCCTCACAGTGACCTGACACAAGAGAGCAAGCTTTAGCTTTTACCCAATAATGTTCTGACTAGAGGGAACCAATATTTGAGTTCCTTATGCGTATTGTCTTTGATTACTAAAGGTACATTATAGATTTTATGTTTATGATGTAAATAGCTGCTTGCAATATATACCTTTCTCATGTACATTCTCATGTATATTGTCATCGCTTTCAACATGAAGATAAACTAATCCATTTGGATTTCAAGCGTCTCACTGGGGTTTCTTTGACTGGGCTGTACCTAAAGTATGTTAGGTACAATTCCTCATACAGGTCTTTCAAGATGTGTAAGGTTGGAACCAAAGAATATCAAAAGAGTTGGTTCATTATATTTTATCTTATCACTTAATAGACATGTCATGTTGTTTATGGATTAGCCGTATTCTATCCTAAATTAGATTAGAATTGTAATCATAGAATCATAGAATATTCTGTGTTGGAAGGGACCCAGAAGGATCATTGACTCCAACTCCTGTGTTTGCACATGAGAAACACAAAAATCACACCATGAATCAGTGAGGTTATTGACTGTATTGTCAGTATTCATAGGATTCAATGGACCTGGTTTTCTTTTTTTTTTTTTTTCAGAACAAATAATTAGTTTTAAATGCCTACTTTGGGATCACTGATTCAGTCACATGGGCACACACATGTAAGCACATACACATGAAGACAGGAACAAATCCCAGCAGGCATGTCACAGTATGGATAGTGTCCTATTCTCATTTATTAGCCCAGACTTTTCTGACCAAAATTATGTTAGGAGGAAGACTTACTTTTTGGGTTAAATTCCATATGATCATAGGTAGAAGAAATAGCCCTGCAGCATTGACTTAGATGTGAATGTTCTAAAAAACCACAGAAGAAATCAATTTTATTCTTAAGATTCAGAATTTCCTTAGAGAAATTGCCAATATGACATATTTTTCTCCTCTAGTTACTTTCTCACTGTTTGCCTAGCTAGTTCAAACCTGATTCTTCCCAGTGCTGAACTATACATCACAGTGATCCCTGAACCTGAGCATAAATCTCATTTGGGCCAGAGCAGAGAAAGTATGCAGCCTGAATCTGAGATTCTGAGTTGAGTTGGAAGTCCTGGTGACTGGGGAAAAAATCATATGAACATTTTCCTTAAAGATAAGGAGCTTCAAACTGACACTGCCTTTTTACCTAGGCACTCCTTTGATGGGAAGTCTGCTTTAATTAACTCCAACAAAGATAATTCCTGATCAGTTCAAGAGAGAAAAAAAAAGGCCAACAACAAAATAAATCTTTCTGGAAAGGCTACAGTATCATCACATGAGTTCTTTCCTTAGTGCAATGGTTCACTTTAATCCAATCTTAATAAAAACTGATACAAATTTCTTATTTAGAAAACTGTAAGAAAATGTAACTGGGAAAGATAATCAAATTCATGACTGAAATTTTAAAGCAGATTAGTCATTTTGTACCAACTTCTATTAATTTCAAAGAAAAATGTTTCCAAATTGATTAGACTGCTTTGAAATTGTTAGTCAGCATGCCTAGAACCCTGTGGTGTTGCTATGACAGCCACTTTAAAGCCAAGGAAAGATTTATTTGCTATATGCTTGAAAAGGTCAGAGAGAAAAGTACTTACACAAGGACAATGCACACAGTTTGATATAAACACAACAAGGTAGTAAGTTCAAATATTTACCCAAATAGAAATAACTCTTGCCTGTCATCTTTAAAATGACCTTCCGATTAAAAGAGCATACCAAAGTATTTCTGACTAATTTGAAGAGGCAGTAATTCAGTTTTTCACATGGACCAGTGAGACGGCATGTTTCACTCTGATTGGTCTGTTAAATATTTTATAGATCAGTTTTCTACTTCTATTGAATTGGAGTGTAATCATTACATAACATTTTCTTTACTGTCAAGGAACATGCCAAAGAAGCTTTTTATATTTGATTACTTATTTCTGGAGTAGATAACTTATTCATCAGCATCACTTCGTTACTGTACCTGTCTTCAAAAGCAATTTTAGTTGATATGATCTGACAGAACTGTTATGATGAATCAACAGTCCTGACAATCTGAATAGAATATTTCTTAATATTGGTTAGTAGAATGTATCACTGGCTTCTTGTCTTTCACAGAACAAAACAAAACAAAAACCTCATACACACACAAAAAAACCCTCTCTATCTGTTACTGGTTTAATTGCTGATAGTAATATGTAGAAACTGTTTATTACAAAAGACCTTTCAAAATATAATGATTATACTGGGTCTGGCTGGAATGGAGTTAACTTTCTTCATAACTTTTTTGCATTTGTGAGTAAGCCAGTGTTGATAACACACCAGCTTTTTGTTTATTGCTGAACAGTGCTTCGTGACACCTTTTCCTTTTTCTCACTCTTCTCAACCTGCCCCTTCAACAAGTAGGTGAGAGGATGAAAAGATTATGGGAGGGGATAAATCTGGGACAGCTAATCTGAATTTATCAAATGCATGTTCCACACCGAATGACATCCTGCTCAACGATAATGACTTTCTTTCAGGATACTTGTTGCTCACAGGTGATAAGGAATTGTCTTTGTATGTTTGGTTTGTTTTTTCCCCCCTCAGTCCTTCACTTATTAAACCTTTCTTGTTTTGTCTCATAAGTTTTCTTGCCTTTGCTCTTCCTATTTTCTTCCCCAGTCCTGATGAGGATGAGGGTGGAAGTGAAGGAGCAGCCACGTTAAGGATGTCAGCCTGAAGGATCTCTCTAAAGAAAATAATACATGGTTTCTGAACAGTTTTGCATGCATTAAGCATAATTTTACTGTGCCTCTCCTCATGTGATTGCAACATTTGTGCAAAACTAATGAAGAGTGATGATATATTATCATAACTCATGCTTATATCTCACGTTTATATTTTTATAATTGTACCAACACACTAATTTGCAAGTAGAGAGATATCCCTAGGTAAAATTTCACATGATTTTCAATGTTTATAATTATCCAATTACTTTGAAGAATTTGTTTATTTCTAAGTGGTTTTTATCAATATGAATGCCTACTTTATACTTATGATCAGTTAGCTATGAAAACCACAGGTTTTTGTTCTGAAAATGTAGGTGAAGTAGAACCAATCATATTCTTTAATAGGATTTGAACACTGTTACTACATGAAAGCAGCACAGTAGCAAAACTGCAGTTCCAGAGACTGATGTATGATTTCTAATCAGAAACTATAGTGCCAATACTTGCAAAATGCCTGTGTGGACATGTCATGCTAGACCATAACCTTTAAGTACCTACTATAAGCTTGTAACTGTATTTTTTATGTACCAAGAAACACAGGTGGAATCTTGTTTCCAGCTACATATAGTTTTTGCATTTTTGTTGTTTTGTCATGGAATTCATAATTTCTCCCATATTTCTAGAATTCTGTCATCGTACCCATGCTTTAAGGTATGCATTACCTTTTCCTCTGACCAAGAAAAAACAAGAAAAAAGAAGAAAATAAAAAAAATCTTCTACGAGGGCTGCAGTTCATTAGAATCCTACATTAAGTTTTGTAATTGCAATAGCACAGATCAGGACTGATCTGGCAGAGATAATCAGCTTCTCCAGCTGAGCTCAGCTTCTCTCTTTTTTTCAGACAAGGGTTAAAGAGCAAGAGAGTTGTCTTCTTTCCTTGAATAGAGCACTGGGGAAAGGTACCATAGGGGAAAAACATTTCCTCGTTTTCTGTAGGGGATTCTCCTGCTATAAATCTTATTGTGGCTTACTCAAGCACCCAACTCTTTGCTGAATGAGTACTTTTTCTGTTAGTACTTTGTCTGTTGTGGGGAAGGTACACACAATCTTCCTCTTAAGAGAAATAAAAAGATCTTTCAGTCCCCGAAGTTATATTGCTAATAACTGACATCCCCCCATGCCCAAATATTCTTATTTAAGGTGATTAAAGATAAAGTGATTTCTTATTAATGATGATACTTGAAATAAGGGAGTTTTTTCAGGCTGTTGTGAGTCTCTGCTACATGCAGATGGTGTTTATAGTTTCACAGAACAGTTGTTAACTTGTGTAGCATTTTAAAGAATAGATTTCTCTCCAAAAACTTGTAAGGGATCTTAATGAGAATTATTTTGCCTTTCCCTGTCAGTTCATATGAAATCTATCCATCTTTTGTGAAGGTCTCATTTTATTTTTGAGAAACTAACAGATATTAATTCCGTTTTCACCCTCTGTTGAGAACGGACATACATATATATGTTTCATTAAGTTTGAAAACAAAAGTGGCTCATCCATTTGTATCTTTTGAACAAGATCTTGGCAGTTGGAAGTGTATTACCTGTTTACCTGCTACCTTCCTGCATAGGGAAGGCACACCAATACTTGTAGCAATTAGCAAGTCAGGCACTGTACAAGCTGTAAAATCTTTGCTTTCATAAAAGTAGATGAAATATGACCAGCCAGATGTCTCAAAAAAATAGTTTTGGTGTGTTCAATAAAATAAATTATGGAATGATGCAAACAACATTTTGATCAGTAACAAGTGCAAATATGACCAGATGTGTCTGGAACAGATTATGAGTGCCAAAAATGGCAAGAGCAAATAAGAAAAAAGAGTACAATTTGAATGACCTTATCATGACCAAGGTTTTCTCTATCCAATCTAATTTATGAAAATTCAGAGTGTCAGGGGTACTCAGAGTACCTGACAGATTCTGGGGACAGGTGGGAGACATCATGACCCTGAGCCAGGAAGCTAAGACCTTCATTGCTACTTCTAGAGAACCTAGGGAGCAAAAGAGAGACCAAGGGACCCCATGACCCTGCCCAGGACTACATACATCACACTGACACCCTACTAGGACCATGCCATCTCTCCCACAAAAGAGAGAATTGAATAATTTGTAAAATTGCATAAATCTGTGATTAAAGTCTTTTGCTACCCAAATGCCTTCAGCCTTCAAACCATCATTAGGTCTTAATCTGTGACTATGTGCCTAGATATTGCTCTCATGAAGCAATATGTTTTCCAATAAAACATCTGTTTTTCAGTTAGAAATGTGAAAGTTTGCATAATTAAACCACTTGCTTAATAATTTAATGAGATCACTTCATATCATGCTAAAAAAACCTAGCAAACTGTCCCATTAAATACTTAATTAATGAAAATCTGTAAGCCTTTAGTTTTAAATAAGTATTTATAATCATACTCACACACAAATCAAAGCCTGGTTTACAATGAAGGGAACAAATAATGTTCCCAAATGTAAGGAATTAACAATTCCTTAATTTTACTTAATGAAGTATGTTTTTAATTCAGTTTAGTATATATTTAAGCTGTCATTTTTGGGTATATTTGCCCTAGGGGCACACCATTACATTTTCATTATTTCATTGTCTGCTTTTGTGCATAGGTACATGAGACCCATCATTGGTGACCCAGCAGGGTACCTGTGGATGGCATCCAGTCATCTGAAATATGCTTAAACCAGATATGGAGAAGGTTTAAATTAACATAGCTCTTGAAGCCAGCTGACTGATGGGATTCTATATTCACATAGAATTCAGTTTCTGTTGTCTGATGGGTGCATTTTCACTGATAGCTGCAGAATGTTTTAGTTAAGTACACATTTCACTCAAATATATCATTACCATGGCTGAAAGTGGTAGTTCATCAAACTGCATTGTCACTAAGGGCAACTTTAAATAGATGACCCCTATTGGATAATTAATAATAATAAGTGCCACCATGCAACTCAAAACAGGACTGTATTGTACATCGGGATCTTGCATTTGTAAAAGGTATATGTGATTTCTTATGTGAATCTTTTTTTCTTTCTTCCACCTTTGTATATAGAAAGAATCAATACATAAAATATTTTTTTCCTTTTCAAGTTTCTCACTTTTCACCCATTTCAAGTTCTTTGGTTTTAGATAATAAATTAAATATAACTAATTACAAAATTTTCATTTTCCCTTTAATGTGTTAGGTCAACAGAGATCTCAAACCATTTTTAAGATGAGAGGTGAGGAAAAAGATTTCATTTTATGCATGCATACTTGAAGAAAAATGAAATGCACTGTGGTTAAGGCTATATGCTTATTTCTCATGATAGTTTAATTATTTAATTACATAATGATGAATAAATCCCTAGGGGTTTGAAATCCTTATTTAAGCCCTCTAAATGAAATTTTGTCCATAAACAAAAGTCTCATGAAACCTTAAATATGCTATCATGGAAGTCCAGATGAAAAAAGAATGAGTTCATAAATATTTAAGAACAGCAGATGTCAAGAAATGTGTTCTGAAGGAGAATGTGTGACTTTGGTACCATTTATATTCTGCAATAAACAAATACAGTTAAGAATTCTTTTTCTTCATTTTCATTTGAGGAGATATTTAGTCAAGTAAAAATGGTCCTAAGAATCAAAGCTGTGCAACAGAAAATACTAAAATTCAGTTTGGACTCATAAAGCCTTTGTAGTGAAATACAGTAAATACTTTTTTCTAGTGAAATACAGTAACATTTCTTGTGCTTATCTTAACCTGATTTTTAATTATATATATATGTGTATATATATATATGTTTGGAATGGGTTAGAAATACAGAAGTCAATTGATGGCAACCCCTAGACTTGATGTGAAAGGTCAAGGGGAAAGCAAGGCAAAATGATGTAATTAATATGATATATATTTAATTACCAGTGAATGAGGAAGAAGAAGAAGCCATGAGTTTAGGAATGTTCATTTTATAGCAAGTATAATTCAAAACATGATTTGGTTATGGACAAGATTCTGTGATGGCACATTCATCACACAACTGAACTGATTATTCACACACAATTAGATTTAGTTAGGATAGGGACTCTTATGGACACTTTAATCATTTGCTTCATGAATTGAAAAGGGGTGTGCATTTGATTTACTGTCATCTGGGTGGGTGATAAAGATCAGCTAGTTGATAAATGTTGCAAATGAATTTGCTGATCGAAGCTATCCTTTCATTTGTTTTGCACAATAATTAAAGATTAATTAAATCAGACATGACTCTAATGAAAGACTCTTACCTTCAGTTCTCTTCATCAAACTGGAAAATGCTAAACAGATGAAGATGAAAATTCTTCAGAGAATGAGGACTTGGACAAATAGAAAAGGAAATATTTGTATTCTTCTGGAACTATTGATGCAAACAATGTGTAACATTTACACTTTGACTATTTAGAACAATAATTACTTTTGGACCATAGATTGATAACATTAAATAATGAGCATGCAATCAATATAAAACTTGTAAAGCTGCTTCTTTTTGTGTTTTCTTTTTTTTTTTTAAGTGTAAATGGAATCTATGTTTGACAGAGGTAAGTATGGACTTTAAATTGAAAAGCTTCTAGACCTACTAATGGTGCAGAACAAGAGCTGTTTCAAGTGCTTCACAGCAGTCAAGAAGGCATGCTTGTTTGTCATGATCAATGCCCTAAAGTAATCTTCAGAAAAATATTACACTCTTGTAATAACAAATTAAGTTTGATCAAATATATGACTCTATACATAGGAGTTTCCAATTAATATGAGAACTTTTGTGTGGGGCACTGATGGTTGTAGCATCTCTGATATGTCCGTGTGGGTTTTTTTGTATTGTTCTGTCAGAAGGTATCTGTTATACTCCACAGTAGCTTCACTATCATGAATAGCACTAGTTTAAAAACACATATGTCAGGGACTTTTCAGGAATATTCAGGAAAAAAAATCAACCTGAAATTCAGTAATATGGAATGTTAAAGAGACACATGAGATAAAAATGGAAAGTGGAATAGCTATCCACAATGTATTTTAGACATCTATTTCATCTGGGGCGTATGATGTCTCTAGGTGATGGTCAGCATGAGAGAAAACATAGTTAATTTGAAACCTAACCTTTAGGTGGTTAAAAATGTGTCATATGACTTCAGTCTCCTGGTGGGTTTATTGAAAACAGAAAGTGATGAAAAATTAATAATTAAAAATTAGAGTTATTTTGTAAATTTTGTTCTGAGACATTTGTTTAGAAGCTTTGAAAATATCATTGAATTTTTAATCAAAGTTGGGATGCAAGAAAAGGATGCAGCTCCTTATATATTCTGTCAGTTTTCTTGACATCTCAAAAGTGTAAGGCTGTTTACCTGCCTCCAACAACTGTCATACCTGTGTGTCATAGCAAAATGAGAAATCAAAGATATCAGAAGTCTCTCAAAGATCCTTGTATTTTTGCAATGTGAAATGTTTACATTTTCCAAATATGAAGGTTATTGGACTGTAGTTCGCCTTTCTTTTTTTTCCTATGATTTGGGTAAATTAGTTCTAGTTATATTTAAAACCCTAGTGCTTCTCCTGAAGCTGTAAAACTGTTACTTTTTCTGGCAGTAAGACTTAACCGCTCTCATCTTACTTTCTGGGCACAATTTAGTCTCGTGGACTTCCTGAACTTTACATTAGCTGATTATGAGAAACCAAGATATTTCAGTCACCAGGCCTTCAATACTTTCATTTAGGGCATGCAGCGGTAGGACAAGGGGAATGGCTTCAAACTAAAAGAGGGTAGGCTGGGATTAGATATTAGGAAGAAATTTTTTGCAGTGAGGTTGGTGAGGCACTGGAACAGGCTGCCCAGAGAGGTTTTGGATGCTCCATCCCTGGAGGTGTTCAGGGCCAGGCTGGATGGGGCTTTAAGTAACCTGGTCTAGTGGAAGGTGTCCCTGCCCATGGCAGAGGACTTACAACTAGACGATCTTTAAGATTCCTTCCAACCCAACGTATTCTGTGATTCTGTACACAGAGTTTTATTTAGCTCTACATTATGGATAATGCTTTGAAAAAATATGAAAAGAAATTGATAGAAAAATCTCCCAAAATGTTACTTCCACCTTTCTTCTTCAACTTACCTCAAATTATCTTTTCTGTGAACCCACCATATATATGTATACACATATATATATACACACACACATATATATATATATATATATATATGCACATAAAGGTAGATTCAGAGTTAGGGAAAGTTAAGGAGGACATTCTCCGAAAATTAAAAGCAAAATATTATTAAAGCAATGTTAATGATTTTGAGTATCACCTATTTTTGACAAAATCTTTATGTCCCTGAAAGAAGTCACATTTGCTGCAAACTTGCTGTGGAAAAGTAGTTCTTGTGAGGACATGACAATGTAGTTAGTATGTGTTTAAAAGGATAGAGAAAATAATTTTTATCCTGACACTGTAGGCTACCTTGAGAACAGGTTATAAGGGAAGAACTATCAATAGTATGAATCAATAGAAAAAAAAATCGATAGGGAACAAGAGACATTGACCTTGCATTATAAAACTCTATTTCTTGTGTTCTAAGTACATATTAATTGACCCTACAGTACCTACTTAGGAACATTAATTTTCAACACCTGCAGCAAGAGACATCAGCTTTGCTTTAAAAGGTTTAAAAAATGCAAAATGGTAGTTCATATCATAAGGAACTACAGTGCATGCTGTCTCGTAGCAGAAAAATGCAATTCACTTTTGAAAATACTAGCATTTCACTATTATGGGCCTATTCTGAATTAGAAGTCTGGTTGTATGAAATAAGGCACACGGGTGACACTGAAGAATAAGTATATAAATATCTTTTGCCATTAAACTACATAATCTATTGTCTATGGTGTTTTCCTACATGATAATTATTTTATTTGTTTTTTAATTCTTTGCAAAGTTATTTACACAAAATGACCTTTAATAAATCTAGGAATACAATCCAATTCTATTTACAGAATAGAAAAAAAAATTAAAAAAAATCCAAACCATAAAAACACCCAAATATTGAAAGAAAAAATCTACCTAGAGTACATTGTGAATTAGTTAATAGTTGTCAATGTCATGAACATGGAATTTGCTCCGATATAGTGATACCAAGATGCTTGATCATCTTCTGAGGCTTTCTCTCAGTTTTGGGCTTTTTAATTAGTCATGGAGAAGCAGGATTCTATGGGGTAGGTACATAAGGTCAAATCACAAATCTTAAATCTTGCATTTTTAAAAAAGTTTTGGTAATCTGAGATATGAAGTTGACTCATGTCCTAAATTGTTTATTTTATACTATAAAATATCTGGTTTTCTGTAATGCTTGGTGTCACTGGGTTATACTTCAGAAGTATCATCTTTTAACACACCTTGAAATTTATATTTTAAAATGAAAATATGAATTGCAAAAACCAAAACTTGTGCACAACAGAGAGAATGAAGTCACATTGTCCCCAAGTTCAAGTATCATTACATATGAATCTTCAGAATTACTCTTATGGTAATATATATTATTCTCTCTTAGTGACATGATTCACTTGCCTCAATCTTTCAGCATCTCTCAAGTAGCATGAAAAATGAATGAGAAGTGTGTAGTGTGTTCATCCCAGGAAATGTTTTATGCCCTGTGCAATACAGATGCTCTTGTCTAGCCTTCCAGCATAATTTTGCCAGTTACTGCTTAGTGTTGTCCTCATAAAATTTTCTGTTGTGTTTAAGATCATTCGTGCAAGCACAGAGACTTTTCAAACCATCGTTTACAAGAAAAACTTCTACCATTACTCGGGTGATAATTCTAAGGACAGAAATTCTGGGGCCTTCATAAAAGTATCAGTAACTTAAATTAAAAAAATAAAATTATAGACTATAAAGAAAAACAAAAGAGAAAGTCAAAAGGAAAGCAACAAGACCATTTCTGGTTTCTCAATACATTAAATTCTATTAAAGAAAGTTTTGAAGACAAATGCAAATTCAAATACATTGCATAAAGCACTTTCTATGGGATGGTTCATAAGACAAAAAAACCCTGAAATACTAGGATAAAGTGAATATTAAGAAAAAAGTTATATATTATATGTATAAAATATATATTACATTTTCAATGTCATGTAAATTCTTTTTGTTTTCAAAAAAGTTTTCATCTCTTGATTTTCAGAGAAAGTTATACTTGAAAATTAGATTTCATAGAGTATCATAAATATTTGTTTACTTATAGAAATAAGACTCATATCTTTAAAATTGTAGTGCTGAGCAGCATCATATTTCTGGTAATGACTGACAAAACTCCATGCTTAAGGATCTCAAGTACGTGGAGGATTTTTAATGAAATCTTCAAAAAAAACCCTCTCTCTCTCTCTCTCTGCTGTTGAACATGCTTTCGGTACGCACTAACTGACCTTATAACTCCTATTAATAAAAATCTGGCTCAAAATTAGGTAATTGGTTGCCCTTAGTGTTGGGGTTTTTTTCCAAAATGGAATATTTTTGATCTTTTTTTACTACTTTTATCACTCTCTTAGCTTTAAAAGGAGGTAACATGGGAGAACTGTATAGCCCATGAGGAAGATATGTAGGTCCTCCCTTCGCTGAAGGACCTGCATAGTTTTCAGTAAATAACCTAGTCGTCTTGCAGCTCTTTCTCACACCTGTAACTGGCCAGTAGATCCATGTTTTGTGATCAAGAGTATGCAAGGACAATGTGACTCATCTTCATGTAATCTATTTTTAACCTGAATCTTTATAGACAGAACACTGTTAGTCATACATTTATTATTTTCTTTTCATTTTAGGAAGTACGTATTATTCAGGGAACAGGAGGAACAACACCAGTGCTTTGGCAGAATTGACTGATATGACCGAGATGATAATTAACAGATGATCTGACAGCTAAAAGAGAAAAAAACCAGGAACTGCTCTTCATTGTTAATGAAGGTAATAGTTCTTTTTCCAGTCAAAAGAAAATCTGATCCCAAAAATTAATATGATGAGAAAATTGTTGCATGTTTCTGAGGTTAAATAGATTGGACAATGACATGATTTTGGTTAAATTATATAAACAATTTTTAGAAAATTCCTGGGGAAAAAAATGGTTAAGAATATTAATTTTACCCTTAACCTTTAATTAACTGTTTTAGTCCTTCAATAATTGAAAATAACACTCAGCAAGTCTAAAAGTTGCTATGTTACTGTAGCTCTAAATATTTGCACATTCTTAAAGCAAAGGAGTCATAATTCAGTATCGCATTATAATTCATGCTGGAAGGGATCTCAGGATAACTCTAGCCCAGAGTTCATTCTGTTTAGAGCAGGGTCATCTCTGATGACAGATTTCAGGTCAGGGCTTTATCCAGTTGGGTTTTGAAAGACTCCAAGGATTGGGAGAGATTGGAGCAGCTCACTCCACTGTGTCACTGTCCACACAGGAGTTTTCTATTTATATTCAGTGAGTATCTCTCTTCTAACAAATTGCTCCATTTTCTCTTGTTTTGCCACTGTGCATCACTGTGAAGAGGCTGACACAGATTTCTCAATATCCTCCCCACCAGCTTTGGGGACAGATGTTCAGTCTTCCTGAAGGTGTCTTTTCTCCAGCCTGGACAAGCTCATCTCCCTCAACTTCTCCTCACAGGGTAAGTGTTCCACTATTACTTTGTGGTGGTTCTTCATCTAAGTCACTCCAGTTTATTAGTGTCTAGTTTACTACACCCAAAATTAAAAAATAATAATAATAATAAAAAAATTGTTCATATTATATTACTCATGCTATACTAACTATGCTTGCAGGTAGGGAAATATGTGACTTTCAGTGGCTGTCTCATAAAGTATCTTGCTAGAACCACAAGAGTAGTCCAAACAGCATTCATTATACCACCTATTACATATTCTTACGTATTCTTAAAATCAAAGTTTTGTGAAACTTAGTGATGCCCATCTTTGACTTCAAATATGCAAAATTCAGGTCAGGATCATTACTTATCATTCCAAAGCATTTTGAGTAAACTCAGTGACAATTCACAATTTTACATCTGAGTAATTTGGAACATTCATTCTCACATGGTTTCATCTGAAAACAAGTGAAACTACCACTTTGAATAAGTATTTCTTTGAATACCTAAGGTCACATGGACCCACTAGCTCAAAGTAAAACTGCTCAAACAGGGATAAATTGTGTATGTGAAGCTTTTTATATTCTTATATACATATCATGATAATTTGATATCTCCACCTCAGCCATATTGATCATCACCATTGGCCTACTCTGGCCTCCAATCGGGAGGCTTGGAGACACATCAGCTATAACGCTGCTGCCTCCTTTGAGATCTCACGCAAGATCACTCTCGAGGAGAAAAGACAACGCAGAAAGAATCACGTCCTGTTGGTACCACCTGGGGAGTCTTTCTGCTGTGCCTTTTGCAACTGGACTTGTCTGTCATGCATTGGCCTTTTCAGCCATCAGCGAGCCTGGAGCAAGCATGGGTAGAGCCCTTTGAAATCCTCGTTCACGAAGCCAAGACATGATGGAAAAATAATGTAGTAATGCAGGTGTGAAAGTGTACACTCAGGATATTTGCAAGTGAATATTTCCACACTGATAAATTGGATGCATGCAATAGTAAGTGTTTATGCCCATAGTTATATACATATATGTTATTACATTTAGCTATAAACACTTAATATGCACATTATCAACACATATAAGTCACATAAAGCTGCTTGTTCAGTTTTACCAAGACAAAATATGACTGAAATGAAAGTCCCCTGAAAAGTGTAAATTTATCATCTAGTGTGTCTCTGATTAATGTGTCCTACAGATTTTTCAGTTGAGTGATACATTTTATAAATCAATTATAAAAATCTCTTGCACTAGTAATGAAATTATACACATGTTGATATTGACCATCCTTTGTTGTGAAATGTATAAAAACTTCAAAGCATATCTACACTGTGATATTGTTTCATTCTGTGTCACTGGAGTATGAAAAACACCTTCACTCTTTCTCTTTCCCCTCTGCCTACTTCTCGAAGGGGAATAAAACTTCCTGACCCCTGCTAGCTACCACTGCAGCCTCATAAGTAAAGAGCTGCAAGTCTGTATCACAGCTGGAGCAAGCTGGGCAAGAAGACGAGGTTACAGAGAAAGAAGAGTGAAGGAAACAGAGGTCTAGCAGTTAAACTATCTTCACTATACCTCTGAATTAACTCAATGTCTGATTCCCAAGTAGGAAAATGGCACTATTTCAGTGAAATCACAGAAACAATGCATACTGCTCTACAACATAAGTAGCTTATTGTACAATTAAAAAAACACATAGTTCTTTTTGATTAACAGATAAGTTGGTGAGGGGATACAGAGAGTAACAAAAACTTCCTGTAACTGCTACCGTATGTTAAGTGTGGGCTTCAAATGGATTGAAATTTAATGAAATGACACAATACACCTTACTGTTAATTTTATCAGTACATTAGAAGGAGATGTATTAAAACTTTTTTCCTTAAGTTATTTATTCAATTTTCTGCCTTGTTTTTCCCATTCATTCAACTGAACGATGTCATTGTGGAATAATTAAAGCCTGTTTCAGCCAGATTTGTAGACACATATGTATGTTTTTATATATTGATACATATAAATAAAAAGAGAAAGAAGATGATATTCTAAGGACAGTTATGGAGCTTGAAATTCCAAAGATAAAACAGAAATATTTTGTTATTCATTAGTATTATTGTGTTTGGGCTCTGAATAGAATTCATATTTTCATTGTATTGTGTAACCTTCTCTGCTATTTTCATGTTGATTTCCAAGGTTAAATGCCAGACAGAATATTTTGTACTGAATGTTTTACTGTGCTAAAAATTTCCACTATGTCCTGTTCAAAGAGCCATTTGATTTCAACAGCCCAGTTTTACTGTGTTTAACAATGTCTGGGAAAAAATGTAAAATATAAAATCTTGGGATATATTCATCAGGAAAATTACCATTCCCTATAGTATCCAGAACTTCCCCATGGAAGCAAGGTTGTACAAAACCAGAAGGTGATAGACAGCTTCACAAAGGGCAAATCATACCAATCTGGTGGGCTTATGTGATGGAGTGTCTGCAGCAGCTGACGAGGGAAGACTGACCAAT
Source organism: Pachyramphus minor (assembly GCA_013397135.1). Taxonomy (NCBI): domain Eukaryota; kingdom Metazoa; phylum Chordata; class Aves; order Passeriformes; family Tyrannidae; genus Pachyramphus; species Pachyramphus minor. Next base: position 48,665 of record VYXB01001360.1, read on the forward strand.
GATATCTACGTATACTTCTGCAAGGCCTTTGACACAGTTCCACATAACATCCTTATCTCCAAACTGGAGAAACATGGATTTGTGTGGTGGATTTCTGAGTTGATAAGGAATTGGCCGGGTGGACACAGACAGAGTTGTGGTCAATGTCCAGGTGAACCATGCTGATGAGTCCACCTCGAGGCACCTGGGACTGGAGATCTTTAACATCTTTATCAATGACATAGGCAGCAAGTTTGCAGATGACACAAAGCTGAACGGTTGAGTTAACTCAACAAAAGGAAGGGATGCCATCCAGAGGGACCTGGACAAACTTTAGAAGTGGGCCCATGAGAAACTCATGAAGTTCAACAGGTTCAAGTGCAAGATGCTGCACATGGGTAAGGGCAATCCCAGACATAAGTACAGCCTTGTAGAAGAAGTCATTGAGAACAGCCTTGCAGAAAAGGACTTGAGTTTCTGGTGGATGAGAAGCTGTGTGCATTCGCAGCCCAGAAAGCCAATCATATCCTGGGCTGCACCAAAAGCAGCATGGCCAGCAGGTTGAGGGAGGTGATTCTGCACCTCTACTTTGCTCTCATGAGACCCAACCTGGAGTGCTGCATCCAGCTCTGGGGTCATCAGAACAGGAAAGACATGGATGTGTTGAAGAGTGTCCAGAGGAGCACCACCAAGATGATTAGAGAGGTGAAGTCCCTCTCCTATGAAAACAGGCTTAGAGAGCTGGGATTGTTCAGTCTGGAAAAAAAAATGCTCTGGGGAAAGCTCATTGCAGTCTTCAGGTACTTTAAGGGGGCATAAAAAAGAGAGGAACATTTAACATGGACAGATAGTTTAGAGGACAAGGGGGAACAGTTTTAAACTAGAAGATGAGAGAGTTAGATTAGACATTAGAAACTAATTCTTGATTCTAAGGGTTGTGAGATGCTGAAACGTTGCCCAGAGAAATTGTGTATGTGCCATCTATAGAAGTGTTCTAGGACAGGTTAAATGGGGCCCAGAGCAATCTGATCTAGTGGGTATCACCCCTGTCCATGGTGGGAGGGGTTGGAACTATGTGATCTTTAAGGTTGCTTCCAGCCCAAGCCAGTCAACGATTCTATGACTTTGAACAAGCAGTGGAAGCCTCAAGAAAGGATATATATATAATAATCACTTTTTTTCCCCACTAAAATTATTTGTAAGAGGGGGACATGGGACCAGAAGACAATCCTTCTGTACCATAAGGATATGTAAAAAAAAGTCACAGAAAGGAACTTCTAAAGGGCTCCAAGAGAGTAAAACACAGATTCGGGAATTTTTCCTCATATACATGGTTTAGCAAGACTGTGTAGCAGAAAGAAAGAAAACAGCTTAGCAAACACAGACCTGAGTAGCATAAGAAAGAAAGAGACCACTGTAAAAGTGCACCACATTTTCAGTTAATATGAACTAACACAGTACCAATGATTTTTATGAGCCAGTATTTGTTGATTTATTGTATCTGAGAAAGCAATCCAGAAAGAGAATTGTTATATGAATGATATGATTTCTTTTTACATAGAAGGGAGTGATATTGTTATTTGTTGCCAGCTCGAACACTCAGACTTGAAAGAACCAGAAGTAATTCTCCTCTTAGTCCTTTGAAACAAACAAAAAACCCCACCTCTCTCAGTGTAGAACACTATACAAGTATAGTCTGATGTGTAAACAGCATAACAAGTACTAAGAATGAATTTTATGTGAAAAGACCTCTCTGCTTCATTAAACCACAGCTTTATGTTAGTAACTCATCAGCAGTGGTGGCAATTTTCAGGTTTCTGCCTTTTCTGTTTCCACATTACTTTGTTCCTCAGGAAAGATTACCACTGCTGATCAATTCCATTGCTGTGTCATCTTATTATAACATACATGTCCTGAAATGATCCACTGAAATAAATAAAAAGGTATAGTTTGTTTTTCTCTTAAAATGTCTTGTCATAGTTGTTAGATTTAGAACAAGGCCACACAGCTGAATCAGCACACCTGAGGGTGTCATAAAACCATGCAAAGGATGGGGAGCAAAATATCTTAAATTAGGTCCTTCTCCAGTGGAACAGTAATGGAGAATGGAAACCACAAACAGAAAAAAAGTGGACGATGTCACAAATTCCACGTCTTTTACAACTGTAAGAAAGCAATCAAATTTCACTGCACATATCACCTCCCCAGCTGACTCAGACTATATATCCTGGAGGTAGAAAACAATATAAGGAAGTAGAATCTTCACTGGTTTTGATATGATTTTTTTCATAGGATCACTGATCTTGAGTATATCCTGGGGTCTCAGTTTTTGGAGTGATCATACAGCTCTTGCTCAGGTTTATTTCCAGATAGCAGAAATGTAATTCTGATCCACTGTAGCAGTAAAAAGTTGCTATTTAGAAGAAATAATTGGTTTCAAACTCATACCAGATCTACTGGAAAGATCATGTACTATTGCACATACTGAATCAGTTTGTCAGTGTCCCTGTTGTGTACCTAATGACAGCAGTCAGACTTTTTTGAAAGACTGAGCCAGTACTACCCTACGTTACTGGAAGGACAAATTGTGTAATCTATGTCTTTAATCAATAATATAGCTGACAGATGTATATGATCTTCTTCAGGCTATACTTAAGAATCTTCAGCTGCTTTCTACAATGCAGTTATCACAGTCAAAATATATTACCTGTAGCATATAAAAATCTTTGGACATTGAACTCATTCTTTCAAGATAAAGAGGGAGGACAGCCCTTAACAGCTTAAAACAGCTTGCCAAAATATCACCTAAAGCAGTGGGATTCAAATCTAATTATACATTTGACAGGCTTTAGAAACAAATGGAAATTGTCCCAAGCATGTTGACAAGTACAAGATAAGAAAGGAGAGCTGTCCTCAAATTGTTAGTAGCCAGACTCAAGAATTTCTTTTAGAAGATTAGATATCAGCTGAGCAAATGCTAATGCCATATTTCTAAGCCATTTAGACAACCCTGAAAATGAATTTTTGAAACTAAAATAAGACACAATTCAATTAAATGCATGCCATGACTTTTTCAAATGATCATGTGTTAAAGCAAATCCTACAGATATACAGTTCTGTACTATTCCCCTAAGCTTACACTTGAGAACCACTGGCACCTCTGTCAGAGAAGACTTTGATATTAATCTGGTAATCAGTAAAACTGCAACTGAGGCTTCCCACAGGAGAAAAGTTCTATCAGCCAATTATTTATCTAGCTTACCAGACCATTTAAAGGAGATTGAGGTGAGACCTCATTGCAGTCTATAACTTCCTTGTGAGAGGAAGAGGAGGAGCAGGCACTGGTCTCTTCTCTGTGGTGAACAGTGATAGGATCCCAGTGAACAACCTGAAGTTGTGTCAGGGAATGTTTAGGTTGGATATTAGAAAAAGATTCTTCAACCAGAGAGGGTGGTTGGGCACTGGAACAGGCTCCCCAGGGAAGTGGTCACAGCACCAAGCCTGACAGATTTTAAGAAGCATTTGGACAATACTCTCAGGCACATGGTGTGACTCTTGGGGAGGGTCCTGTGCAGGGCCAGGAGTTGGACTCAGTGATCCTTGTAGGTCCCTTCCAACTTGGCATATTCTGTGATTCTGTGATTTAATGATTCTTAGGAAGCCTTATAGCTCACCTGCTGTAAAATCTGAATATCTCAAAAAAATTGATCTCAGCTTCCTTTCATCAGTAATCACAGAATCATAGAACAGTTCAGGTTGAAAGGGACCTCTGGAGATTATCTGGTGCATGCCAGATAATCTTAAGCAGATCCACTTAGAGTCACTTGCTAGGGGTGGAGACTCCAAAATCTGTCCCAGTGTTCAGTCACACTTAAGTGAAATATTTTTTCACTTTTTTTTTTTTTTTCTGTGTTTCAGTTCATTTCCTGCTTCTTGTCCTGCCCCTGGGCAGCACTGAGAAGTGTCTAGTTCCATATTCTTTGAACCCTTCCTTCTAAGATTCCCCCTGAGCCTTCTAACCTCTAGATGAAACAGTCCCACCTCTTTCAGCCTTTCCCCATAGGAGAGATGCTGCACTCCCTTCATGACCTTTGTGGCCTTTCACTGTACTCTGTCCAGTATGTTCATGTCTTTCTTACCCTAGGGAGCACAGAACTGGATGCAGTATTCCAGACGTGGCCTCTCCACAGCTGAGTGGTGGGCAAGGATCATCCCCCTCAATCTGCCGACAACAATTTGCCTAATGCAGCCCAGGATAACATTTTCCTTTCCCACAGGATTACTTCACTGGTTTATGTTTAACTTTGTGACCACCAGGATCCTCAGGCCCTTCTCTGTCAAGTCGCTTTCCACCTAGTTGTCCCCCACCATGTACTGGTGCATGGGGGTTGTCCCTACAAACGCAGACTTTGCACCTCTCTTTGTCGAATGTCGTGAGGTTCCTTTCAGCCCCTTTTTCAAGGCTGTTGAGGTCCCTCTAGATGGCAGTAATGACCCTCTGGCATATCAGCTACTCCTCCCAGTTCTGTGTCATCAGCAAACTAGCTCATGCTGCATTCTGCCCTGTGATCCAGATAATTAATGAAGATGTTAATTCTGTCTTTGTTGAAAGAACTGAAGTACCGTTCTGATAATATTACAGCTGAAGGAGTCACATCGTGCTTTACATTACTTTGTAATTTTCTCCAAATAACAAGTTATGGCAATTTATTCCTCTCTTATATCCCTTGCTTTCCATCTCTGGAGATTTGTACCTTCTTCAGTCCAAATATTCTTATCCATAAACTGAGAAATGCTTATTTTTACATAATCTGAGATTTCTTCCTGGTAAGTGATGGTCAGAGCCAGGATGGATGACCTTGTTTAATTTTACAATGTGTATTCAGCTCAGAATATCCAAGAAGCAAGTTCTCCTATATCAGATAACCCAGCATGGCAGCCATGTATCTGTTTGTAAGTGTATTATAAGGTTTCCCAATGTTATCAAGGTTTATGAAGTTATCAATTCAACTAATACGGAGTGAGAAAATTAGTACTTCTTTGATGAAATTTTCATCTACAACTGAAATCTTGAAACCCACAGAATATATTCCAGTGGCCAGTGTGAGAGGGAGATATGACAACTCAAAAAAATATTTAAAAATCTGTCTTTCACTGAGGTCTTGTTCTGTTTTCCTGTAACTAGATTCTGGATGGGGTACACATAGACTCTTTACATTTTCAAAGATATTGTAATAGCTTTGAGAACCTTCTAGTTCATTATTGAATCCTTCTAGACCAAAGCAAGAAAATTAACCCCACATTTGAATTAATATTTCATCTGCCATCTTGGAAATAGTATGTTCTGTACTCTAAATAAAGACCCTGAATCCCTGCATACTTGTATTATAGCCTGCCTGGTGTATCCACTATGATTCTATTTAGTATATTTGGAGATTAGTCTGTAGAGAAGCTGAGAAAACTCAGAAAGCTTAAAAAGTGAGTCAGCATTCAGATCATGCGTCTCTGATTGTTTATATTGTAGGCTGAGAAGAGTAATTAGGATTGAGCCGTATGTGAGTAATGTGTGTTGATTATTGTTAGCTGACCAGTGAGATGTGAAGGACAACCTAGAAGTTGCCAACTATGATTAAAACTGATAAGTGTGATTCCTGCAAAGAATAAAACCAGACCAGTTTCTGTCTTTGAACAGATTTGTACCGAAATTGATGTATAAGCATATGGGTTTGTATGAATAAACAAGTGGAAAGCATGGTGACCATAATTACGATTCAGTTATTATTTGATTGACTATATATATCCTTCACACATGCACAGACACTCACACTGAGTATTTTTTGTGCTTTTTTCCTAAAATATTTACAACTATTCTGAATGTGCCTCTATTAAAATAATCGCTTTGAGGAAATTTTAAATACTCACACTTTTGTTTGTTGTCAGACAACATATACTATGAGACAATTGACTGGGTTTAAAAAAACATTTTTTTTCATAGATTATAAATGGTTTTGGGGACCTGAAAATATATTTTGTCCACAGGAAAAATGTAGTCAATGAAAAAGAGAGATTCCCATTTTAACTGTTGGAGTTTGTAACCTGATAAAACATGTGTGGTAAGTAAGGAATATGTTTAGTTGCTTTTTTTTCATGAACGAACTGAAGAAAGTACAGGAAAAAATGGACAAAAAAAGTTTTAAGCAATTTCCATGATTTTGGGGGGTATATTAATTATGAAAAGCAAACTGATGAAAAAAAGCCTAGCCACTGATATGTTCTAATGAAGAACAATATAGAAGAATTTATCTCTAATAAAATTAGTAGTTCTAACTTCAGAAGAATATAAAATCAAGAGCAAATGTCCTATTGTACTTTTAGTAGCCAACAGCACTTACCACAAACAACTTATTTTTCTTGGCTAAACTAATTGAAGTTGCACTTTCAGAAAAGCAAGCAGTAGATGCTTGTTCTTTACTTTTAAAAACAGTTCATCTGACTTGCATTTCAAGAAACAAATCTTATTTTCTAGATACTAGGCTCCAAATTTGGCTTTTAATAACTAAATCTCACTGAGTTCAAAGAAAAAATGAAGAAATACTGTGAGATGTATATGCTTATTATTGCCTCCTGGTAGATAAGACCTACCCCACACTTAAAAATAACATGCAATTTTTAGATGAACAAAATAAGAAAATAGAGGCAGCTGGTAACTTTAATCTACTTTGAGGTGATGATTACATCCAGTGATGACTCAAAAAGAACTGTGTAAACTAACAACTAAAGAGAGTGACTCTTGAAAACTATGTCAAGATTGTTAATGCAATGACAAGTTCATCAAACAGCCCATTAGAAAGAAAAAAGAGAAACAAATAAACAAACAAACCATGAGTCTGAGCATTACTATATTTCTTCTGGTAAAGAACTGCTTTTGGTTAAAAAGATAGGACACATTATCTCACTTTTATCTTTCTCTAGAGAATATGAGAAGGCACTAGCTTAGTAGAGAGAAAATTCCAGGATGTTTAAGGACTGATTATTTATTGTCTACCTTGGGATCAGATTATTAGTTTGTACCAATGTCCCTGTTGCAGATATCCAAGCAATGATAATAAGAAACATAAATAGTATGCTTGGTAAAGATGTATCTTCTTGAGTGAATTGAGATTACCTTGTTGTAGTATTTAAAACTAGTTCATAAGTGTTTAATTTGTAAAAAATAAGTGTGAATGATATAATGCTCTCTCTCTCTCTCTCTCTCTCTGTATATATATATATATATATATATGTGCAGTTAAAGAATATGTCCCTTTTTACATTTGGGCCTGTTCCACCAAAGAGGAAGAAAGTTTGAAATAAACTTGTGATTTGCTATTTCAAAATAATTTCCATATTGTGAATACTGCCTGTTATTCCTAGGCAACATGCAGAATTCCTATGTTTTTATCTTTAACACCGGATTTGGGTGTAGGAACTGTTCTTTACTCTCTTCTTTGCTGTAAATGAGTATTTTTAACATGTATCTTTTTTTTGCCTAATGATAGGGCAGAAAGAAGCATTTTAAAATATTTATAACTGATTTTGGAATCAATTTAGTACTTTTATAAAAGAAAAAATTAAAAAAATAGAAATTATGTCTCTTTCATATATTTTTAAGGGGCAGTGGTGATGTACTTTTCTTATTTGTGTGTATTCAACCTTTTTCCTTTCATTTTTTCTTCTGTGTTACCTTCCACAAGGACATCTGTCCATTGATATCTGACTACATCAAACCCTACTTCTGATTGTTAAATTATACTTGTATTGATTACTTTAAAAAAAACCTGTAAGGAATAAATAGATCTGACTCATATGGACAAAATCAAATATGGAATTTTTGCATGAAGTGAAAATTACAAATTTTGATTGCCTGGAATAACAGATTTGAATTAATAATAAGCACACAAATATTTGGTTTTCAACCATAACTTCATATTTCTGACACTGTGGTCAGAGTGGAGATGCAATTTAATTTTTAATGTAAGATTCTTTAAGAGTCAAAGGACAAAAATTGTTATACTCTGCACCATTATTTCAAAGAGTAATATTGTTCAGTTATGTCTTATTTGAGTCAGATGGCTATCATTTCTAAAGTTTAAATAATGATTGTTTCATATATCATTAACATATACTATTTTTATTCAAATGAGGTTGATATACTATTGATGAGAGAAGAAAATTATTTTTTTTTTTTTCACAAATCAGGCATACCATTATAGAAGTTATTATTAAATTACCTTAACCACGATATTAAAATTCATTCTTTCTGTAAGAAGAGGATTTTTTATGTAATTTCATACTCCTCTCACTAAAATACAGACCCATGAAGCACAAAGAAAGTTCTGGTAAAAGATGTAATCTTAAAATTCATGGCACTCAGTGTGACGAATCATATTTTAAACTTCTTAGAATAAGGCTATTTCTACATTAAAAATTTGATTTGATATTTCCTTTTGCTTACTATAAAATTATGCACTAATATGAATTCACTTAAATAAGCAAGGCATTAAGTGTTTAGTTATAAAATGGTTCACCTATGAAATCACTTATGGAAGAGTATATGAAATGGAAATTATAATAAGGCATGTTTTTTATCCATACATCAATTAATTTTTCTGCTTGCTGAATTCTATTTATGATATCATTGATGAACCTGATTAAAATACTGATTATGCATCAATAATAAAAGGAAAAAATCATTATAAGTTAATAATCTAACATCAAATATTAAATTTCATTATAATACTGATCAGAACATCCTTTATGTTATTTAAAGAAGTTTGCTCTCCCTCAGAAGAAAAAGTTACAAGTGATAAAACAGCTAGATATTCTCTTACAGTGACAGTTCTTCTTTTAACTTGTGAACATATTAAAGTTTCTGAGTTATAATAGCAAGTTTTCCATAAATTTTAGCTTTCTGTAGGTCTTCAATATTCAAAATACACTATATGAAAATTGTTAATTGCTTACAGATACATCAGTGACATGCTAAATTATAGATTTCTGTGGATAAAAAGCAACCAGGGTAAAGAGAAAAATAGAAAAAGGCTATATGCCAAGTCCAGCATGGTGAATTATAGTTCCACTTTGTCAGTTGTAGAAATAAAATTACAAGAACTTTATTTGTTTTTAATCTTAGTTTTTGCTTTAAAAAATCTTTAAAAATTACAAGATTTTGAAATTATCTAAAAGGTCAGATTAAATCAAAAGATGTATGCGATTCCATAATAAACCCAAGAAAACTCAGGATGCCTAGAAATAGACTAAAAGAAAGTGGACAACTCAGAAAGGAGATGACTTCATCAATAGCCACTGGCTTTGATGAGTTAACAGTGAGTTAAGGACTTCCAATGCTGATCTTTTTTTATTCTACTTTGAATATTTCCTTACTATCAGAAAGGATTATTGCCTCACTACTTAAATCCATTTCTATACAGTTATGACTCTACTGGACTGGTGTCATATTTGGGACCCTTAACAATAGCCTAAATTTACTCTAAAAGTTGACCTTCTTTTGCCATTTTTTCTTTGCTATCTTAAACCAGGTAGTAATCCAAGGAAAGATTTTCTCATATCCACTTACAGATTAGTTCCCCACGACAGGACTTTTATAAAGGTTTTCTAAATCCAAATGCATTATATCTGCATGTATAACTCTTTCAAAGAATATTGAAATATTTGTGAGGCATGATATCTTTCCAGAATGCCATGTTGTGCCTACTCAAGCAAAGTACTTATCCATGTCTGCCGTTTACTTTACTATGGTTTCTGTCACTTGTTCAGAAGGCACCCCATTAACAACAATTTTCAACTTTACTCATAAAGAGTCCCAGGTTCACTGACACGATAGGTCAGATCTGGACTGGGTTTGAGGCTTGTTGCCTCCCCTTCCTGAGTCTGAACCGTGCCAGTGTCTCCATGGGAAGAGTCTGAGAAATCCAGGGTGTCGTTACCAGGATGAGACCCTGAGGAGGCTGAGTCTGGGGAGACTGTGGGGACATATTCACTCTTATGGAACAGCCATAAAGCAGCTGCCTGGGGTAAAGAAATGCATAAAATAAACCCAAGAAAACTCAGGACAGAAGAAAAAGCCTTATCCTGCACCTCACCAAATTTCATATGCATCCTGCCAAAGGCTCAAGGTAGTGGTACCATGTCTAATATACTTCTCTGGTCTTTCTTCCAGGATCTGAGCTTGTTAATTTCAGGATCCCCTGGGACATTTGAGGTATGAGCACAGTCACATGGAAAAGAGCTAGATGCTAGGAAGGAGCAAAGGGATTTCATAACAGATTTAACTGTGTCATTAATGAGGCTTTTAACTGTATTAATTACATAGTTTGTATTACTAGAGCGTTAAAACATTACAAGACTGCCAACAGGTTCCTAGCTTCATATATATATGGTGAGTTTCTTCTTGCTAAAAAGATTTTGAAGGTAGAAAGTACAGAGATGAGACCCATGACCTTTTTAAAAGCTCACATTGCATATCAAATATTTAATTTCTCTGATACCTAACGTTTTTAAAGAAACAGCTCTGCTTCACAGTAAGCAGCTAAGCAATTTCATATTTGAGTTTGCCTGAAATGTGATAAATGGTACAGTGTCAGAACAGATCTTGATCCTTTATATACTTTTCTTCTAGGCTAAATAATTGAAAATAAGATTGTAGGGTCAGTGTTCAGATGACTTTAATCTTTTACAATAGTCCTATAGGAAGTGGTATGGTTCTACATACAAAGATGCAGCATAAATCAGAAAATGAAAAAAATCTGCAAACTTAGAAGTTACAATTACACTTTGGTCAGACTTATTCTACACCTCAGTGTCTTCTGCTGCTCTTCTGAAGCACATGCTTCAAATATGTTTCAGGTAAGCCTTCTTTTACAATGAAAGGGTCTTGGTAAAAGTAAAAAGGAAAAATAGATGACGATAAAAAGTGGCACAGTACCAGGGACTGATTAATACTATCTGTTTATATCATAGTACTGTAGGAACAATGTATACAGACAGTTTGAGTGGAAGTATTAAGGTGGGTAGACAGATAGAGGGATGAATTCAAACTCTCCAGAGACAGTACATACAACACTCTTATTGGGTATTTATTGTATAAACTTGATCAAGGAAAAAACTAAACTGTGGTTAACTTTAAGGAGATGAATAATCCCACTGAAATCAGTAGAATCAATGTTATGTCTGGGGTTCAGTGTGCATTTCCTCATATTATAGGGATCAAAAGAGCAATTCATAATCTCATTTTTTTTTACCCTTTTGAGAGAAATGCTTCTTTTACTGTATTAATTATTTATTTTTTTATTTAGGGTTGGATAAACACGTTGGAACCTCAGGTTTACTTTTGTAACTGAATACACCAGGATTTTTCCCCTCAAAAAATCAGATTTGGTAGCTGAAGGCTTAAAAACTTTTTACTAACACTAAATAGAAACAAGGAGTGTTGCACAAATAGCTGCAGCACTGTAAAAGCTCAGCACTTTATTAAGCAAGGTTGGTGTCTAGAAACCTTTCAAAGGCCAAAGAATCAATGCAAACGTGGTTCCATTACCAGATTCTGATTATTCTCATTCACAGACATTTATGGGTTTTCAGGTTTTTTTTAGTTGGTTTGTTGGTTGGTTGTTTTTTTAAATTATTTTTATTTTAATGTTTTTAAACATTATTAACAAAGAGAAACATTTCTATTTACTCTGTTTCTTAAGATCACATCAATGAAGTGTTTCTAAAGGACAAACACCTATAAAAGATGGAGGTGAAAGGTCTAAAACTGCTTTCTTTTCACCTCAGCTTTCTCTGATCCTTCCACCCACTGCCCTTCATTACAGTGATTGCTGTACTCAAACTGCAGTTCTGAGGACAGACAGTTTGCAATATCCTGCTGATACGGATGGCAGTATTACCATTCCATTCACTTACACAACATAACAACAGATCAAATCACTAGATACAAGTGCAAACTGTCATTTCCCAACATGTTCAGTGTCTCTTTCTTACAGTGTATGGTTGTATGCCATAAGAAATTTTGAGCAGCACTTCAGTCTATGGAGCAAAACTGTTTTAAAGACCAATACAATTCACAACACTTGAGAGTTACCAAAACTGTTGCAATATGGTTTTATATATGTGTGCCTGTCAAAATTGCACAAACATTAGTTTTACTAATTAGTAGCTATATGTGTACAAAGATTGTTATTTCACTCATAAAAGAAAAGTTTAAATTAGTGGAGTATAAGTCTATCAATCAGGCTGTGTTATCACTATTTGCTAATGCTAATGGCATATTTATATGTATCTGTTACTTCTTTAATAAGAAATACAGAGACTAAATGGCAGCTGAGTAGCCTATTGAGAACAATTAACTCAAAGCAGATGGCACTACAAATACAATTCTTAAAGGCTTTTTTCTTATTTGGAGTTTTCACCTTCCTTGTTGATTTTGTCCCCTGGGTGAATTAAGGTCTTTACTGATAGATTTAAGATGTTCCTGACATTTGATTAAGCAAACTTCATACTGAGACTGTATTAAACTTTAATATCTTTCAGAACTGAACAGCAGTTTCTATTGGATGTTTTCTCCTCAAGTCTAGTTTTTAGTATCATATAAAGTAACTGATAGTTCAGCAACTACAAATCCTGAGAAAGGAATACAAATGCAGAGACCTGATCTAATAATATCTTTGAAACACTAACCCTGAAGGTCAATAGTTTTATGTCCAAACAGGATGGCTAATTTACAAATTAATCAAGAAATATGGGCAACAGTTTCATTGAGCTGTATATAGAATATACTAACATATTTTTTAACCACTTGAATCTTCTACATGTTGATTCTTCAAGAAGCATCATGCACTAATGGAGGCTGATAGACTTTTGTGATATATGGCATATGCGTGGACAGCTGTCCATTAAGATTTCATTGCAAACTGGAGGCCTTTTATGTGTATAAAGACATAAGTGAAATATCTCTCCTACTGTAACTGAGGCATGAGAGACAAATCAGTGTCAAAGATGTGTCCATCAGGTAAGTGCTGCACTAAAGGGAACACAATTCCCCTCAAGCTGTTTGTAGTTCTATTTCCAACATCCACTCTAGTATTACACTAAGCGAAAATTTTCGCTGCTCCGTTAGGGAGTGCTCAAAACAAGTTTCATCAGAGGTAGATGTATGGACTTTTTAAGTATCATTTGAATACAGAGTATTTTAGACATGCAGAATAGTTGACAGAAAGATTTGCAAACTTATTAAGTACAGTCCTAGGACTGAAAATCTCTTTGTTTTCTTGTTTTGTTTGTTTGTTTGTTGTCTAATTAAATGTTCCTTCTGGTTTATGAAATATATTTCTCCAAAGTAAAAAATAATATATATCTATACAGGTGTCTGTTTTTATAGAAGTGTGAAATACAGTTTATTATATTAAAGTCTTACAAAAAGAAGAAAAACTGGCAGAAAGCTGATGACATTGCTGAAAAAAATAACAAATAGAAGCTAGTGCTGTATCAATATTTAAAACCTGCAAATACTTTAATATTGCTTGAAAGAGTTGATAATCCAGCCCTCAGAAAAGCTCTTTGCTGCTCAATCCTCCAAAGTAAGTTAAGGATGATCACCTACAGTTTTATCTCCCATATTTTGAACAAGTTTCCAACCAAATTATGTCTCCTTTTGCTCTGTAAGATTTACCAATATCTACCATGACAAGAAAGTATTATCTGCCAGATTATTTATAAAAGATTAAAATAGAAGTTGTTAAAAAATAGAATTCCTAAGTCAAAAATAGGAATGAAAAATGGAAAAGATCACTTTCACTCTGCAAGACAGAATTTTTTTCTCCGCATTGTACTTTTCTAGTGATTTGCTTTGCTTAACAGGAAACTTGCCACAGTCTAATGACATACAAGATGTTCATAGGATCATAGAATGGTTTGTGTTGGAATGGACCTAAAAGATCACCTAATTCCAACCCCTCTGCCATGGACAAGGACACCTTCCACCACACCAAGTTGCTCAAAGACCCATCCAACCTGGTCTTAAACACTTCCAAGGATGGGGCATCCACAACTCTGGACAATGAATTTATGTGCCTCACCACCTTTATAGTAAAGAATTTATTCCTAATATCTCAACCCTCTCTCTTTCAGTTTGAAGTCATTTACCCTTGTCCTATCACTACATGTCCTTGTAAAAAGCACCTCTCCATCTTCCTTGTTGGTCCTTTAGGTACTGGATGGCTGTTTTAATATCTCCCTGGAGCCTTCTCTGCTCCAGGCTGAACAGATCCAAATCTCTCAGCCTGTCTTCACAGGAAAAGTTCTCTGACCACCTTCATGGCCCTTGTCTGGACTGACTCCATCATGTCCACCTCATTCTTATACTGGAACTTGGGGCTTTTCTCTTACCCTCAACATTCGATTTATTTCTATCAGTTCTGTTTGTGTCTGTTGTATTCAGTGATGCTCCCTGGGCTATCCTAAAAAACAAGTGGTCATTAATTGAAGAGTCCATTAAGGCATATCAGCAGGATAATAAAGTTATGAGATAAGCAAATATGAGCACATTAGAAAATATAATTTTTATTATGCTAAAATAATATTGTTTTTAAATAAAGCTATTGAATTTTTGCCCTTTGTCTAATCCTGATCTGCAGTTAAAAATTCTATTTTGTTTCAATGGTTGATTGCTTTCCACAGAAAGCAATTTTGTCACTCTTAGAGAAAAATGCTTTTTTATTTTTAAAAGGTTCTGATGATTTCTAAAGATTTATAGTGAAAAATGACAATTTATTGCATAGGTCTTCTAAAGATAGGTGACAGAACCATGACAATTAACTTCTATAGATCTTTTAAAATGAATATGTTAAAAAATATTCAGAAATGTATTAGAAACCATCTGTAAAGAAGAATGTGACACTTTTCTATCAGAGTTTTTAAGGCTTTGAATTTTATTTTTATTGATAAAACATATTTAAAAATGTTAAACTTGTTTTTTTATCAAGGAAAACCAAACTAAACAGAAATTGTTATTAGGATTTACTTGGTCCAAATTTCTCATTCATTTATATATATGTAAACAAGAGTTTCAAATGAACAAAAACATGTAGTATCATAATTTGCATAGAGCAAAGGAGTAATGTGGCTTTACAACACATCTGGAGGCTAGATGTCTTTTTATGTGGGACACCCACAGGAGCCCTTTGATACCTGACCTTGAAGGACTAGCTTCCTTCCTATTTTACGAGTCTCGTTTTGAATCTTTTTTTTTTACAATTGTGTAAGCTATAAGATCTGCAGTAAACACTGGCTCTGATACAACAGTTCAGCCTCTTTTGACCCCTGTTTAAAACAGAAGCATCTCCCATAGCATCCAATGAAGAGTGCAACCCTTGGTAAAATATATTTGGTGTGCATGTCTACCGGATCTAGTTCCTAGAGAGAAATAGGTCTGTAAAAAGAGTCGCGGTTTATAGTGGTTAATTTAACGTTCTCACTTTGCAGTTCTCACTGCAAAACTATAGCTAAGAATGACAAGAAGTATTTTTTGGATATATAACTATTTTGGGAATACCAAGTAGTGTTAGAGCATGTAACTTACAGATATTTCTTCAGAGGAGAAAAAGTTCAAAGGATGGTTTTAACTCTATTCAGCACTTCAATTTTACATGTGTTTGTTATAAAATAATGGAATAAGACTTTTTATTTTTAGTGATGCTTAAAGAAATAAAAGGTTTATAATTTCAGCAGTGTTCTTGAATTTTACTAGAATAGCTGGTGAAATATCAATCATACTACCACTCTATCTAAAGCAACCCTCCAAATATGATTCTTCTAGGCAGACCTACTGCATCTCATTTTTTATAATTGACTGACATTACAAAAGTATATTTGATTATACAACAATAGAAATAATCCCAAGACCAAGTTTTTTTCTCATTCTTGAAGATTTTTGAAACAGGTCTATGAAGACTGAGTTAATATTTGCATTTTTTCAGTGGTTTTGTAGGTATATAGGTTTTCACATGAGTATATAATGTATTATATTTTTATTCAATCAATATATTTTACTTATATGATAAATTTATTATAATTCTTACATGTATATTTTATATATGTAACTTATAAAAATTATTGAAAATTTGTATCTTTTAAAAATGCAAATAGGAATCTAAACCCATGGAAAAATCCCAAATAATTCCCATTATATATTCTCATTCTCATCAGCCTTCAGTACAATTTTCAATGTGATCATTTCTTTGGAGTTTTTGTTGCTATTTAAAACCAGTGTTCATTGATTCATTTTTTTTGAGGAAGTTTTTTGTTTAGCTTTCAAGATGCTGGAGATCGTATATAGCAATTCATCTTTGGATATATTAAAGTATATTAACAAATAAAAAAATGGAACCTTTGTTATTCATTCAAAATGCACTTTACCAGTTGTTCTGTTTTGGTACGTCTTGATTAAATGTCAAATATAACACAATATTTATTTATTCTAATACCAATCTTTGTTTAGATCATACCAAAGCATTAAAGTC
Source organism: Pachyramphus minor (assembly GCA_013397135.1). NCBI lineage: Eukaryota > Metazoa > Chordata > Aves > Passeriformes > Tyrannidae > Pachyramphus > Pachyramphus minor. The sequence continues at coordinate 65,221 of VYXB01001360.1, forward strand.
TGACCTAGATGATATAGGATATCATCATTGTGCATTATTCTTTTGAAATTTTCTATTTCATTCTGGTCAGATCTCTGCTAATCCCAGCTAAGCAAATGACACGTTTGAATTAGCTCAAAACAGTTCCTAAAACAAGTCTGAGTGTGCTATGTCTCACTGAATCATCATGTCTGAAAGTATTTCAGCCTAAACTAAGTGACCACTTCATACAATGCAGAAGGCTTCTCTCCCAAATTGAAAGATATATCTTTCTCTATTAGCTATTTTGCCCCTTGGTTATGGGAGAAATTTTCTATATTAGTATTCAAACTCAGTTTGTGAATTGCTTTCAAATGTCAATTAAGTGACTCTCATAAAACAAGAGTTACTTATAATAACAAATTATTACTGCTTCAAAAACTCTTTATGTTTGCCTTAAATGACTTGATGTATCTTTCTCATTCTATTTAGCTTGTCTTAAGAATATTAAGGAAAACTATCAGCTGCCGTTAGGGGAAGTACATAATAACAGCAAAATATTTGAGGGAATGAATGGAGAAGACAAAATACAGATATGAGATTGCATTTAATCTTACAGGGTAAGAGCATTAACTATTTTGAAATAACCGATCTCTATGTATAGAAAGGTTATTCTTACTACTATTCACTATATTCAGTATATGGACTCTTTGCAAAAAAGATGAAGGAGATTAATAACGCTGGTTGTAACAGCTTAGTTCTGAAGCCTGTGACCTTTTCTTAGAGACTTCTTGATACAATAGTCTACTTTTTCAGTGTTAAAAGAAAAACAATGGATTCAGGTGCTAAACCATAATGTTTGCAAGACTTGATGTTGTATGATAATAATTTAAATTCTAGGCAAAGACAGAAGTCACCATAAAGTTTTTAGAAGCAGATGGAGATATTATAATAACTTAGTCTACAAGATGTAAAGAGACAGCTTGCTGGAGTATATCCACTGCAGAATCACCATCAAACACTCTAGAAGTGTAGAAACAGGATTTCTCAAGGAATTATCAGCCTAAAGTAGCAATAAGTCTGGATGTTGTTTGCCTAACACTAATATTTAAAGCCATTTTAGGTATTAACGTCAATCAGTGTAACCACAGAAAGAAAGAATCTTAGAAGTAAAATTTTAATGTGGATGCTACGAGGAATTCACACATAACAATTCCTGTTAGTTGTATTAAGCAGGATTTGTGTGCTTATCTCCTGCACTTCATATATTGGGTTAATTTGTTTTGTAGCACACAGTGGCTTGTAGGGTGGAGATGTACGAACAGCTTCAGACCTGCTGCATGGGCACAGGTGATATTTAAAGGAAAATAATTATAGTCTAGGCCTAGTGCAATACAATGAATGTACATAGACAGTGTGTATCCTACAGTCTTCAAATATTGTAGTGCCTTTACATTAAACGTATGTAATGTAAAAATACGTACAGTTATTTTATTTAGACCAAGCACAGTGATCACTTATCCTGAAATTTAATAGATCTGCTGAAAAAAACCCAAAACTGTTCAACCTGACAACCTGACCAGAATTACTATCCTGGTGTTGTCTGGCATGTGTTGCAATGTCAACAGCACATTACTGAGAATTTTTTGATTATTCAATTGCTGTAGATAAAATAAACATTTTTTGGTGAAGATTTCTTGAGAAATTTCAGCATGAGGAGTTGGGTATCTGCTCCAGTGTGGTCCTCCATGGGCTGCAGGCATCAACCTGTGTCACCATGGTGTTCTCCATAGGCCGCAGGGGAATCTCTGCTCCAACACCTGGATCACCTCCTTTCCCTCCTCCACTGACTGGGGTGCCTGCAGGGCTGTTTCTCTCATATATTCCCACTTCTCTCTCACACAGTTTCTATTGTGCAGTGTTTTTTTTCCTTTTATTAAATAAGTTATCACAGAGGCACTACCAACATCAGTAATTGGCTCAGCTTTGGTGAGAGGCAGCTCTGTCTCGGAGCTGGCTGGAACTGGCTCTGTCCAACACAGGGACAGGGGACAGTTTCTGATGTCTTCTTACAGTGGCCACTTCTGCACATTTCCCCTTCACATACACACACACACACACGTCTTAAAACCTTGCTGCATAAACCCAATATTCATCATTCATGAATTTCTTTGCTCCAGAGTTGAGCACATAAGTAGGGATATAGGATATAAGTGGTGAATTAGGAAATGAGAGTTCCACATTTAATGATAGGCATGATAGGGAGAGATAAACCTTCTCTTAGCAGTTACAGTGCCAAAAAGAGAGCAGGAGCTGCTGATCTTCCCGTGACAGCAAATAACAGTATTTTCTACTTTCTCTCTCTTATCAGTCTACTACATGGGATATTGTTCCTTCACTAGAGTCAAATGGTTTTATGGATTAAGCTGAGAAGTGGACAGAACTTCAATAACAAATCATTTCCAAACAGTAATTTCTCTTTTTCATTATCAGTGGCATACACTTGATTGACAGCATCCATCTCTACATAAGTATGTTCCCAGAGCTTTTGCACTCTTGGTACAATTCATGCATACAACCTCTAAAGAATGAGACAATGTGAGGACAAGAATCTTATTTAGTTTCTTATTTTGTTGAGTAGCTTTTCTACCGTAAGCATAAGGTTTGCACCAGCATGATTCACAGTTGTGTCTGTCAAACATCTTCAGGTGTAAATAATACACCTCTTGCTTGCTTCAATTTTAGCTGTTAATTCACTTCACTGCTGTGGTCTAAACCTAATAAATATTTTTTCTTTTTTTTTTTTATTTAGTAGGTGCTTGCAAGTGTTAATTTAGATCTACTAAAATTTACCTAGTATCGGGATTATTTAGTATTGTTATTTAAATTGACTGAAAAGTGACCTGCACTACTCTAATGTTGTTTTCAACGCCATGAAAAATTACACAATGTTTCTTCAATATGGGGTTGTTGTGGTTTAACCCTAGGCAGCAATAGAGCCCCATGCAGCTGCTCAGTCACTTCCCCACCAGCACGACTGGGGAGAGAATAGGAAGTGTAAAAGTAAGAAAACTCACGTGTTGAGATAAAGACAGTTTAATAGGGAAAGCAAAAACTGTGCAAGTAAGCAAAGCAAAACCAAAGAATAAATTCACTGCTTCCTATGGGCAGGAAGGTGTTCAGCCACCCCCAGGAGAGCAGGGCACCATAATGGTGACTTGGAAAGACAAAAGCCATCACTCTAAATGTCCCCCCTTCCTTCTTCTTGCTCCCATTTTATATACTGAGAATGATGTCATATGGGCTGGAACATCCCTTGGGTCATTGGGGTCACCTGTCCTAGCTGTGTCTCCTCCCAAACCCCCATGCACCCCCAGTCCCCTTGCCTGTGTGGCAGTATGAACAGCAGAAAAGGCCTTGACTCTATGCAAGCACTGCTCAGAAATAACAGAAACACCTCTATTTTATCAATCCTGTGTTCAGCACAAACCCAAAACATAGCTCCATGCTAGCCACTGTGAAGAAAGTTAACTTTATCCCAGCCCAAAGTAGCACAGGTGTAAATAAATCATCTCTACTCAGAGAAATGTCCATGAGAAACCACTCTAAAGCTGCAATTCTTGTTCCTGGCAGAATTCAAATCTGGTAAAAATCAGTAATAATCTATGTTTATTTTCCTTTTATTTTTCTAGATTCAAAAATAAAGTCTGTTTATATGTGTCACAACCTAAAGGATTATCCAGTCTGCTAGTGATAAAGATCACAGCTGTGGGTTCATAGGAATCTGTAAAATACAAGGACACAGAAACTTTATTCTCTAAATTTCACTAGGTGATCAGAGATTATCACAAATACAAAAAAACCCCAAAATTGCTAATGAGAAATTATTAGATGATTAAGACAGCAAGTATATAGATGCATATTCAGCTATTGAAAATTATTATCAGCAATAGTATGACAGTAATCAATAATGGTAACTATCAATAGTATTGCAGGAATTAAAAATAGCAGGAATAGATAATTGCAGCAACAATTGCAGCAGTAAAACCCAACATTTATAAAATTACATGTTACTGCAAACTTATCAGTTATAAAGTGACTTATCAATAATGTAACAGCAGATATGATAGCTAACTTATATTAATATATGCAATTACATATTTCAGAAGGGGACCAAAACATCCCAGAGGGGACCCAGCTGCCCCAAAAGTTGTAAGACTAACTGAACCAACCCCAGAGGTATTCCCAGCAAATAACCAATCCACATCATGGAGTTTGGAGTCAGCTGGCCCAGCAAGGGCTCAAGATCTCATAAAAAGATCTCACTCAGACCTTTTGAGAAAAGGGAAATGTATAGCAGCACAGGAAGTTTTCAGAAAGATAAGCTCTACTTTGGCTAAAAAAAAAATAAATATTTTTTATATTATAAAGACATAGGAGAGGACAGAACACTACCATTTCAAGCAGCCAATGGATGTTGACAATTTATATTTTTTTACCTGGAACACAAGAGATGATGATATTTTTTGTTCTGTGGGATAAGCTTTTTATTTTTTCAGACTGTTTTCCTGTTCTTGCAGTCAGAATGGCAAATGGCATTTGCTGATTCTTAATTTCTCATGATATTTTCCCCTTTTCAAAAACTGTTTTTCACCTTTTCAGACTTTAAGTCACTGTTACAGTTCTCTGGGTTTTGTTTTATTTATGATATCTCAGGATGCTTCTAGGTACCCAACTGTACTTGAGAGTTACCAGCTGCACTTCTAAAGGATACTTCTGGCTTACAGGTCTAATGCCCAGGGTAAGAGTTCCCATCTGACAGACATGTTCTCTGTCAGTATTTCAGCAGACATAGTCTTCTCAGTATTCTTCCCTTATAATCAGGCCTCTTTTATGGCTCCTCACATCAGTATAAAACAAAATAAATAAATAAATAAATGGGGGGGGAAAGAAGCAAGCAATGATTTATGTACCCTTTTTGTACCACTTCTTGTACTGAATCAAGAACTTAATTTAAAGTGTTCTGTTCTTAAATTTATCTATTACTCATGAAAGAAAATGGTACTAATAGAAGTTTCATTCTGCCCTCATGTTTAAGGTGTGATATGTCCTTTTCCCAGATGGTCGGAGACTGTACTTCACTTCAGGTAATACTTCAGCCCAGGCAACAGTTTTTCTAGAGTGGTCAGCAGAGCCTTCCCTTTTAGAATCTGTGGGGGCTGTAGGTACCTCCAGAGCTTAGAAGTAGTCTTTCTGGCTGGAGAGAGAAGCCCCCCTTTGTTCCCCCAACCACGTGGCATCCAGAGCCCCAAACCAGGAGAACAGAGGCCACACAGGGAGACACGAAGGAGGGTGAGGAGAGGGAGAGAGAGACTTTATTGTCCTTGGGTTCAGGTACTTAAAGGTCTGGGGAAATTAGCATACACCCAATCAAGGAGCTAAGGGGACCTCAACCACCGCCCACAGGGAGCAGGTTTCACAGCCAACGGAGAAACGTAACAAGGGTCAAATATACATAGAAGTGGTCCAAAGGGATTTTGGGAAACACAACATCTCAGGTATAGAGGAATTTTACAGCACTTACTTATACAGCTTTACAGTCAGTTTGTACAACAGGTCTGCTAATTCCTTTATCATCTTCAGAAGTCCACTCTTGGAAGGACTTCTTCCACTTTACATATTGTTGGTCAATTGCTACAAGAATCGGTTTAGATTCTAATTTGATTCTAAATTTGAATAATTGCACGATGGCAAACGCTGCCTTACACTGTATTACAATGTTCTCTGAAAGGCATAATAAAGAAACGGAAAATATCCTCAAAGCTAGTCTAATATAGACTATGAACAACATGTCTAAGCTAGTGAAAGAATTTAAAACTGCTTTTAAACAATGATCTATTTCCATTATTTACAGAGGGTTTTTTCACTTCAAGTCTCATAAGGGAAAAAACAAAAACACATTACTGTCGTCAGTAGACAGCCTAAAAATATAATGATGCTTTTCAGTAACTATACTACATAAAAGATGTGTATTTGTTATCAATGTTCCATAGATGTCTTTGATGTTCACACACAGTCTGTAATACTCTTTGAGAAATAAGAAATCTGGAATCCATTCAAACTATTTCTAAGAATAAATGTTGGCAAGCACCCCCCAGAAATTCATGGAGTGTCTCAGAAACACTGTTTTTGTTAGACATTGGTGGATCTCAACCCAGAAAATGAAAGAGAATTCTTCTAATATGTAGAATGTAATATTGAAGAATAACTTCATTTTCATTAGACATGAAATATTAGACCAGAAGAATGCATCAGGAAATCTCTAAACTACAGGTCAATGAATGTTAGAGGAGATTTTCTGGGAAAAAAGTCATTATATGCTTTCTCTGGTTTTTAATGATTGACAACTCTTCCTGTCCACTGTCAGAAAAAAGATAGTGTTAGATCTTTTTTTAGATATTAGATAACAATTTCAATTCAAAACTATTCAATTCAAACTATATTTAATATTTTAAAATGGTTCTGAAAAAAATTAATTAATTCCTTAAGGATGAGGTCTCCCACATACATAAGCAGTATTCACTGAAGAAATACAAGATAGGAATGACTGGGTAAATAAAAGGTTTGCAAAAAAATAGTTAGGTCAACTTTCCAGCCCTTAGGGAACTGTTTGGGAATGACTGGGAGCAATATGGCAAGAAAACATGAAGTATCATGTTCTCCTTTTCTTAATCTTCATAGTCTCATGATATTAATAAACTATTTAAAATAGAATTCTTTAAGCATTCAGACTTAACCCCCCCAGCTTCATAATAATAATCAAAACAATAACTTGCTTTCAGAAGCCACATAGAAGAAAACAGTAATTTTTCAGAGACTGCAGTAAACAATAATATTTACTGCATAGACCTAACAGACCTAAGCCCACAGGATTCAGACTTTAGCCAAGACTTAGGTAAATTATTCTGTGGTATATATTTCCTTGCACATTTCTAGATCATATTCAGTTGAGATCAAGTAGTGTAGAGCACTGTTATGTACTTCATCATATGTACTTAATACATCTCTTAACACACCTTCTGAAGAGATGATTAGTGAGACAAAATTTTGTGATGAGTTCCTTAGCCCTGCTCAACTGGAAAAGTAAATACATGACTGACAAAATGTAGACTTCCATCCACTAAGTCTTCTACCAGTCATAATAAAATGACTACAAATTCAGGATTTTGAAAGAGAAAAAAGATCCTTAATCTCTTTAACATTTCATGGATTTTTACTTAAACATTGAGTAGAAGTTAAACACATGTTTGAATAACATGTTAGCTTAAGGACTAAAGCAGTAACCCTGAGGAATTTTAGTGATGCTTCTTAGTTCATGCTGTTCTTAACTATCATTTTCACTATAACTTCAGTATAAACTATGTTTTCGCTACAAGTCATTTCACTGTTTTCATTGTAAAACAACAAAAAAAGAATCTTTCACCAAGAAATGCTTCAATAAAAGCATAAGAAAAAATATTGAAGTGAAAGTGATTGGCAGCTGCAAATTAGCCTTAATTTATGAAATAAAACATGCAAGACTAGCTCAAATGAAGTACCATCCACGGAAGTTTGGAAAATTTATTATTTATTCCAGCCTTCAAGAACATTGAAACATCAGAATAAGTATACTTCCCATAAAAAGGTATATGATTTTCAATGTACTGATAAAATCACAGCTGTGCAAAAGAGTACCTTGTGCAAGAGACATACCTTAACTCTATATTTAGGATGTGTTAAGTCAAAAAACAAAAAGAAAACAAAGAGAAACAAAACAATTCAGCTTTATTGACAAGCATTCTCTGATCTAAATTTAAAATCTCATTTTTAAATTAACTCGACAAATTGTATAAAGCAAATGATTTCACATTGTAAAAGGTTATCTCATGATAGATATATTTAATTCCTTTTAGATATTAAAATTAGATATGAAAAGGTCATAGAAATACTTCAACATAGCATAATCAGGTAATTAAGTCAGATAATTCAGATCATCATTGAGTGATTAAAATTCATGCTAGTGACACCTGATTAAAATAAATATTTTTTGATGTCTACATAATTGCCTGCTATGGTGAAACAACTAACTCTGTGGATGAGGGAAGAGCTTGGTATATGATCTGTCTTGATTTTAGGAAGGCATTTGATCTGGTCTCTCACACAGTTTCCTTGCTAATGAGCTGCTAAGATATGAACTGGATGAATGGCAAAATTGGTGGAAAAGTGACTAACCTCTGAGCTTGAAGTGTGGTGGGAGTTAGTGACTCAGAATCAGACAAGCGGAGCTCCTTGGGGTCAGTAACTTCTCCAATATCATTGAATATCTTTATGACCAATCTGAATGTGAGGATTGAATACACATCAAGTTTGTGAATAGCATCAAATTGAGAAGAGAAGTAGATGAATCTGGACAGATAAATCACCACTTAGGATGACCTCAGCAGGCAGGATACAGACCAGCAAGAACTCCATGAGGAATAACAAAAATAAATGTGAAGTCCTGCACTTGAGACAGAATAATTATAAACTCTGTATGTAAAGCCCAGGAACTGATGGCTGAGAAGCAACTCTGATGAAAAGGTCCGGATACCTAGGGCACATACTCCGATCATACTCATTAAGTAAAAGGTACTTACTGAGAAGATGGATTAATCTCTTCACAAAAATTCACCATGACAGGACAAAAATCCATGGGAACAAGTTCTGTTAAGGGAAATTCTGTATGAATATAATAAAAGTTTTGCTGTGACAACAATTAACCATTGTCATATGTTGCTTGGAGAAATGATGGAATCTCTCTCTCTCCAGAAATGCTCAAGATTCGACCTGACAAGGTGTTTGAAAACTTAACTTGAGGCCCTGCTTTCAACAGAATGCAGGTCAAAATGAGCCTTGGAAGTCTATTCCAGATTGGATTTTTCTATAGTTCTGTATTCCACAATGAATTATATTCACAAATACCTGTTTTCGTGTTGTTGGTTTAAAGACTATTGGGGAAATACTTTTTCTTTTTATTTGCCTCTTATAGAAGCATAGATACTTTGTCAAATCCCTGGGAGAATGTTTATAGACATATTAAACAGATTTATCTTAGCTTAAAATGCACCAAACATAATGAATACTTGAAATATAATTAATACTTTAAATATTATGAGGTAACATGATTATTATTTGTCTGATCCATAAAGACCACTAATTTAGAAGTTCAAAAAAATTCTTTTGGTCCTTAGCAATATCAGAGTTTAAAATTGTCTACTATGTATTACATAGTTCATTTATTTAGCCAAAATTCATCTTATTATCAAAGTTCTAAGATACAAAACAATAACTTCTACCTTGCAAGGGCTGTGTTTAAGTTCTTGTAAATGCAGTCCAATAATAATACTGAGAGAAACAGTGATTTATGTCATATAACCTGAAAAATAGTTTTGAATGTAATTGCATAAAAGAGTCACAATTTTAAGTTTGTAGGAAACTCTGGAGATCACAGAATCACAGAACTAAAGAATATGCTGTGTTGAAAGGGACCCACAAGGATTATTGAGTCCAACTCTTAGCCTTGCACAGGAACATCACCAAAAGTCACACCATGCATCTCACTAAGTTGCATGGACTTGTGCACCTTCAGGTTCCTTAGATGTTCTTAAACCTGATCTTCTCCTACAGTGGGCAGTTCCTCAGTCTCCCAGTCCCTGCCTTTGCCTTCTGACTTGGGTGGTGCAGCTGATGCGCTTGCCAGTGAAGACTGAGACAAAAGAGACATAAAGTACTTCAGCCTTCTCCATGTCTCAGGTAACCAGATCTACCATTTCCTTCGTAATAGGGCCAACACTTTTCCTAGTCAAACTTTTATCAAAAACACACCTAGAGAAGCTTTTCTTGTTTCCCTTGACTTCTCTGGCCAGATTTAATTCTATCAGAGCTTTAGCTTTCAAATCCTGATCCCTTGCTGTTCAGACAATTTCTCCGTGTTACTCCCAGGTTGCCTGTCCCTCCTTCCACCTCTGTAGGCTTCCTTTTCGTGTTTGCATTTGTCCAGGACCTCCTTGTTCATCCATTCAGGCCTCCTGGTGTTTTCGCCTGACTTTCTCCTTGTTGGAATGCATTACTCCTGAGCTTGGAGGAAGCAATCCTTGAATAATTCTCGAATAAAAATAAAATACTGATTTTTAAAAATCTTATTGTTCATTGCATGCACATTACTAGAAATTATTTCACTACTATCAATTATTTCACTATTTGACCTCAAGGTCAAATACAGTCAAATTAACAGTACCTGTTGGGGGCTATGGTGTTCTTTTTGCTATCATGCTATGCAATCGTACAGGGGTATATTAGGAAACTTTTTTTTTCAATTGGTTTTCAAGAGATAAAAGCTCAATTTATCAATAAACTCCATAAACAAATCAACTATTTTGAAGTCTGTTGTTACCCTGGAAAGTATTAACATTTCTGTCATTTCATAGTCTCACTGCTGATAAAAGTCCAATTGGAGATCCATCTTGTTATATCAGCTCTCAAACACAGGCACTGAGTCACATAAATTTGTCAAAAAACACAGCTTTCCTGGAAAGACAACCTGCATAAACTGTTTTAACTTTATTTAATACTTAAGGAAAAGTTGGTGGTTCAAAACTGTCAGTTTAGCCTGTTTTCAATTTTAGCATGACTTTTAGCATTAGCTAAAAGTTGAAAATTTTTGTTATTTTTATTGCAAATCAGCAATTGAATTGTTGATTATGAAGTGGGAGACAAACTGGAGAAAGTGTAAAATGATAAAAAATAGGATACTGACAATCTATCTAGTAATTTCCTATCTCTGTGAAATTACCTTGGAAAGATGCTTTTCAATTCATAAACGTTCATTTCTTCAACACTGACATTCTCTTGTTTTTATTCATTTATATCTTTGTTTCCCACTTTTGTCTTTGCAGTAGGAATTAAGTTTCAATGATATACGTATCATATCCCAAATATATCTCCTCTGATCCATTTTGTTGTTTCCACCTCCTCTCTCCTGTCTTTTCTTTATCTCTTGTGTTGATAACTCTCCCAAACCTTTTTAATGTAAATGAAACATTCAGTATTTGGCCTTAGGGCTGATTCACCGTAAATTAAGCATTCTGTTTTATCAGGGGATGAGGGAGGAATGTTACTTGTTATTTTCAAGACTGTTACAATATTTTATAAATCACATATCATAAGAAGTATTTACTTTACGTAGATATTGTGCAATTCAGTCTTCATAACACCTTTACTTTTCCACTGACATTTTATACTCTCTTTTAATAACATGCATGACAAAAATATTAGTTTCAGAACACTATTTTCCTGAGCTCTCTCTCCCATTTCTGCTATTTTTTTGGTTCTTTTGCTGTATATCACAAGTGTTATGACCACCTCCCCACAAAAAAAAAACAAACCCCACCACAACAAAACAAACAAACAAACAAGTGCATCAAAATTAAATATTCCTTCTTGTCTTTCTGTAGCAGAATTTCACCCTTCACGTTATTCCACCACTCTGAGTTTTAGGAACTTAAAATACTGAAAATGCAACTGTAAATAACAGAGGCAAGACAGTCCTATGTATTCAGTCAGCTCCCCTTTTTAACTCCTTTATTTTTCACAGACTCTAGACCTTGACTGTAACTATCACCAACCTCACTCAACCTTCAGACTAATGAGTGGCAAGTGCCTTTTTGCAGGTCTCTTGCTAGTTCTGATGGAGAGGTATTTGCATGTTTTTTACTGGGAACATCTGTACCTAATTTAGTGATTCAGCTTTATTTGACCCCATTCATGTAATATTCCCTATAAATAAACACAACAATACTATTTCATCATCCTCACAAAATACTTTTGAAAGGTCTTTCCTCCCTCTATCTTTTCAGAGAGGTAGTATATTAAATATTTTGCCACAAAATGTAAGAAGAGAAAAGCTTTCAAAAGAAAATAATGCTTCTCTGGATTTTCCTTTTCCTACATTACACAGTTAACTTCCTAAATGTCTATCTGTATAATAGTAAGACTTGAGTCAGTTGGCTAAACAAAAGCAGTGGAGAAACTGATGTGCTCAAGGGTACTAAAAAGCATCTGATCAGGACTGGTAAAAAAGGGGTTTGCATTTTTCTGAATGTCAGACAAAGACAAACCAGATAGGCTATCTTTGCCTAAGCCCATATGGTAGCAGACAATTATGTTTAGTTAAGTCAGTCCCCACCTTGTTGTCACCTCTCACTGAAATAGAAAGATAACTGTGGAATTCATCCCATGCTTTTTATGGAAATCTCATACCTTCACAGCAAAAACAAATTAAGAACTAAGTATATAGTCAGAATAATTTTTATGTCTAAGTAAAGTTAAAGACAACTAAAATTGTTTTCTTTTTTTTTTTTAAGACCAACTCAAAAAAGACTATATGACAATGCAATTTCACTACATTTCTCCAAGATTTCATTCATCTACTCTCCACCTAGCCCAAAAGTCAGCAGTCTGAAAAGGATGAAAAATTTTAGATTTAGTATGAAAACGTATTAGAAGAGTATGACTTACAGGTTCAAATACATATCTCAAGAAAATGTAATTTGTATACACTTAACCATTTTCCAGCAGTTTTCAAGAGGTTTTTTCAGTCTCTACATTGCCGTCTAAAGTTCACTGAAACAAAAGTCTGCCTTGAATTCTTTTGAGAAAAATACTGAAAAAAAAAAAAAGGAGTTTAATTTACGTTTGCTTTAGGGAGTTTTTTTCCTTTACTTTTTGCTTTTTTGATACATAATATGATTCCAAATCTTTAAAGAACTAAAAAAGGAAAAAAAAAAATCTAACACAAATAAAACCCCAAAAAAACCAGCAAAGGAAACTTGAAGCAGGATGACCTAACAATTGTTAGTTGGTAGGGATAAAATCTATCTAGGACTGTAAAAATACAATGAAAATCCAAGACAGAATCTTTGTGTGAAAAAGAAAAGGAAATTGCTTTGATCTCATCAGCTTAATGACTCTGGTTTATAATTGTTGTTTCACCTCTACACTCTATTTCATTTAGTTTTCTTGAGTTTTTTATTTTTATTTTTTTTTACTCTCCTTAGTGAAAGAGAATACAAATTAAAGGAAACAGTGTTTCTTAACATGCAAAATTATTTCTTGATAAAATATACTAATGTGCAGTATATTTCTTCTACTTTTTGGATATGCATGCATGGTGAACGAATTTGTTCCTTCTGAACATTAATAGTCTAAAACATCTGCTGGACAAGAAATATTATTTCTTAATATTTTCATTTACATTATTGTACTAAGCCAGGTTTCACATTTCATGCATTGGTGGTTTTAAAGTTGTTTATTGCTCTATTTTTCTTATCACAACGGAACATGTTGAGAATTCCTGTCACTTACCTGTCTTCAAGGACTCGTGTACTGGACTTGTGTAATTTTTTTTACAGAGGATAAAATGCCTTTGTTTCTCACCACCAGAGAGCACTGTTGGATCGTTAAGATTTGGCTTTTTTCTTTCTAGACATTAGCTAAAGTAATGGGAACCAGGGAGGCAAATAAAACTTCACTAAATATTCTTTCTTACCACATGACAAATGTTACCAGTACATAAGGCATAATAAATCAATTGGCATTTTTGTGTTTATAGTTCTACATTCTTTCAACATTTTTTTCTTTTAAATAAATGAAAAGACCAGTGTTACCAAGGTTACAATTAGTGATACAGTTTGTACTATCAACTTTCATAAATTTTACTTTACTCAACAGTCCAGCTGAGAGCTGTATCACAGGACAACTAAGATCACCTCTGGTTCTTCATTCAGGGAAACAGAAAAACATCCCTTCCTGCCATAGCAAATAACATGACAAGAACTTGAAAACCAAGCTGCAAAAATACCTTGTCACTGTGCCAATCACAGGTGATTAATCCAACAGTCATGGCAAAGATCAAGGAAATTGTGTGAAACTAGAAAAAAAAAAAAAGGCTCCAAGTCACCTTCAAAGGATGAGGAAGAGAGTGGCAGTCTGATGTTCCAACTTCACTTTTCATTTAAAACTAAGACCTATAAATCTTTGGTAGGTGTAGGAATTAATTCTGTGTGTAGGTATATGCACGTGTGCCTATGGCTACATGCACATGTATAAATAAAATAAAATATGTATAACACATTATTTATTTTAAATCTCTTCATTTTGAAGGAAAGCTAAGCACCTTTCTGTATGCAGCTATGAAATGAAGCTTTATATTAAATTGACCAAACACAGTTTTGAGACCTTTCTCATAGGTAAAAAAAAAAAAAACAAACAAAAACTTAAATAGACCACAAAACTACTTAACCTCTTGGTATGCCACAGTTTAAGAGTTTAGATTTAAAGCTATTTTCAGATACTGTTTAAGATTTTTCAAAGACAGAGGAATCAAAGATTATTTAAGGTCTTAACTTCTGCTTAGATTAAAAACTTTAAATTTAGGTGTCTACATGTGTTTTTATTTTAAAGCTTGGTGATTAAATATGTTGTAGAAATTGAAATGAGCTTACTTTGATGAATTAATTATGAGATTTCTAATGTAGCTATAAAAAATTATAGAAGAGCTTCTAGAAAACTAAGTGTGTTTCCTCTGGAAAGATACATCTCAAAATTTTTTACATTTAAACCTGTTTATTGTATTGAGGAATATTTTGTGAGAATTTTACTTTTCTTATGGTACTAAGAGAAGACAATTAATCTCAAATGAAAAATACTGAATGGCTTTATTCCACCCTTGATTATTAATTTTAACATAAGGAGATTAATCTGAAATTACGGTATAGCGATTCAATGTTAAATTTTCCTACCATATTAAGGTTTAGTTATTGAAATGCATAACTGTCAGTTTTACTGATCATTTCTAAATTCCAGTGGTAGCACACAAAACAAACCACCCAAAAAATCCTTACTTTTTTTCCCCCCTCATCACATGTTACACTTATGGTGAACTCTAGCATAGAAACACTGCAAAAACATCTTTCAGTGCTTCTGAAGTGCAGGGTTAAACAGCCTTTTTCTTTGGATGAATCTGCTAAATAAGCATTTTTTCCTTCCTATCATAAAAAATCTAACCTATAATGAGCTTTCTCCCATCATCCACAAGCAAGGTGATACAGACTATATTGGACTTATTTGAGATTTTCCACTGTCTCAGAGATGATAATAGAAAATGCTTGTTTTCACAATGTTAATGCTTCTCCTTCTACTTTAGGCTTTTCTCAGATAAAATGTGCATTAGAATTTTTGCTAGGGTAGGAACTTCAAAATATCTATATATTTAAATGAGAAACAGGACAATGATAATCTTCTTAACCTGTTTTCTTGATTGTTGGAATATTATTGCAGGTTTTTCATATCTGTATCATACATTATTTATATGTAATGTTGTTTCTCATGCTTTAAAAATATATAAAACTCAAAACACTGACAAATATGTTGTCTGTAAATAACACTCAAAGTAGAATCATAGAAACATTAAGGTTGCAAAAGACCTCCAAGATCACAGAGTCCAACCTTTGACCAAATACCCCCATGCCCACTAAACCATAGCACTAAGTGCCACATCTGGGCATTTCTTGAACACCTCCAGAGAAGGTGACCCACCACCTCCCTGAACAACCCATTATCCAATGCATTCTTGATATCCAACCTGAACCTCTCCTGGCACACCTTGAGGCCATTCCCTCTTGTTCTGTCACTGGCTTCCTGGAGGAAGAGACCAATCCCCACCTTGCTATAAATTCCTTTCAGGTAGTTATGAGGGCAATAATGTCCCCCTCAAGTCTCCTTTTTTTCCAAGCTAAACAAGCCTGGCTCCCTCAGGTTCTCCTCATGAGACTTGTGATCCAGATCCTTCACCAGCTCTGTTGACCTTCTCTGGACAACGAGACAACAAGTCTCTTCTCCTCAATGACTTTCTTGGAGTGAGGAGCCCAAAACTGACCATAGGATTAGAGGTCCAGCCTCATCAGTGCCAAGCACAGGGAAACAATCCCTGCCCTGGTCTTGCTGGTCACAATATTTCTGATACAAGGCAGGATTCTATTGACCTTGGCCACCTGGGCACTCTGCTGGCTCATGTTCAGGCACTGTTGACCAGCACTCCCACTTTCTGTTGGCTCACTTTCCAGCCACTCTTCCCCCCATCTGGAGCAATGTTTCTGTATCATGTAATTTTTTTACTAAACACTTTTATATTCTCTATGTGAGATAGCCCTCTTTCTTCATGTTATTAGTGCCATATCAAGGCTTCTATTGTCAAGCAACTTACAGGTAATTGAGAAGCTTATTTCAAAGTAATCTTGACTCATAGTGTCTATATGTAATCCAACTCGAGAAATATTTGCTATAAACCAAAATCAAAACATGGTTGAATTACCAACTAGAAAAGGAAAGAAGAATTAGGCAGAAAATCTTATTCTTGACTAGGAGACAAATTTGTGTCTTGAAAAATTTGTGTGCAGTCACTACAATAAAAATTTCCAGGATGACCCTGAACTAACTATTTAGAATCAGATTTTTGAAATGACTTTCGATAGCAAAAACTTTGAATATTTAAAAAACACTAAGAAGATACTGTTCCAGAATGGAAAAATCACAATAATATAGCAGAAATAGTTTGCTTTCCATAAATAAATGAAAGCAAATACACTTTCATGCACAGATATCATATCCTCATAGCAAGATAGTTGCAGAGGACTGAAAAAAAAGAGGGAAAAAAATTTGCCAGGTGTTTATGTTTCATGGCTCAATTTAATTCATGGGTAAATTAATTAAGAGTCAGCATACCTTTTCTTACTATGAAGGTGATTAACCAATGGAATAACGTAGCCAAGGAAGGTGTGAATTCTTTTTCATTTGACACTTTATAAAAGAGACTGAATACCTGTTGAGAACATAATTTTGTGAGTTAAGGCAGCATTTTCTTATGTCTACACTGCATTTTTTATTCTGTATTTATTCAGATAATCTCAGGATTTTTTAACCTTAAAATCTTTTGGGGGCTATAAGGTAATAGGTGAAGTAGAAGCAATATAGGTGTTAAAAATTATTATATCTGTAGTTCAAGAAATTCCACAGTCCACCTCTTTCCAGATAAATTATAAAAGTGCAAACAGAGAGCTTGAGGTCAAAAGAAATTTTGCTCAAAGTTTGAAGGACACTATTACAATTTTGTGAGTTAAGGAAAAAGAAGCTTTCTTACTGCCTGGCATTTTTTTAAAAACCACACCCATCTGTTTTCAGTAGAACTTCAAATCCATAGTTCTGTTTCATTTAAACAACCTAGCTTCAGCTGCATACACAACAGCTGCCACCACTCTTAAGTCTACTAAGCTGCAATCACTAGATGAGAGAAGTCTTTACAAGTAAGCCCCAGTGCTTTGAAGGTATTTCTAAAGACAGCTCACATCCTCTGACAAGATTTATTCAATTCATTGAAGTAATGGGCTAGGGTTTAAAAGACTTTAAATGTAAGAACAAAGGACATTCTGCCACAGGCTAGTCTACCATCTACTTTTTACCATGTGTGATCACAACATGTCTCCAGTTAGTAACTCATAACCTTCCCTAGTAATTAATGACTTGTTCCAATAAGGTCCCAACTCTATATTGTTATAGTACCCTGTGGGATTGATAAGTTTCTGTTATAATAACTTATTTTTCCATTCTGAAAATCCTTTTTCAGTAATGACATTAAAATTAAAATTTCCTCCACATCACTTTCAAAAATCAAGTATTAAAAAGAATCTTAATAAGTGCAATCATGCTTTAATCCAAAACCATTCTTAGTAAAGCTCTTTAATCAAAATTCTTTCACAATGCTCACAAAAAATAGGACTAGATTTATGAACTTATTCAAATGGCTTCACATGAAAAATAGGTCAGAGCGATGCAAAAATCCCACAGTTCTTGTCCAACTAACTTTGACTTTTGCTTTGAAACTTTGCATTCATTGGACTCTTATAAAGTCTTTAAATTAGCTTTTACTCAGTAAGCCACTTATACACTCTTAGGTAAAGACCTTCATACTGATTTCAAAATCTAGTAGCTTTAAGCAATTATAAAGTCATTCCATTTTGAATGAATGAGGGGATGTGTAATTTGTATTTGATGTAAAAGTCAAACAGACACCCTTTCTAAGACAGCAACGGTACTGACCCTTTTCAGAGATCTAAGTCTTGCTGAAGTAATTCGCGAGTGTGTGTCTGTGAGTCCACAATCCTTTTAGAAAAATTAAAACACACTGTCCACTATCTACTTGTATATTCTTCTGCTTTGCTTGCCATCTGTATTTCTGTTACTACCTATGCAAGAACAAAGCTGATCACCTTGGCCATTTTAGAATTTAAATGAATTCATATGGAAGGATAATGTTTTGTAAAGTATAGAGAAGCATGGTCCCAGTGTAAGTAGAATTTTTTGAACACACGAAAGTTTAAAACATAGTTTAAAAAATGCTAACAATCCTTCTTTCTGCTCCTCCAGAAAAAAAACAATTATTATAATATCTACTTATTTTACGCAGTGAACAATCTAATTCTAAGATTGCAGAAAATTTCTATAACTAAAAAATTGCTTCCTAAAACACTGAATAAATGAACTCAAGTAGAATAATGAAAGAGTCCCATTCCCTAAACTTCTCTTTTAGACCGAAAACCTTTCTCCAAATTTACAGATGTCATGTTTTTGTTCATAATTCTCTTTCCTAGTGGAATGCTTGCTTCTATAAGTTGTTATAAATCTTCTGTAAGATGCTAAGCAGCAGAGAAAAGCCCAGAGGAAGCTCAGTAACCTGAAGAAAAAAAATCTTCCTTCATGAAAGAAAAAAACTAATCTTACATATTTGAGTATATTAAAATGCAGAGCTAAAGAGTTTATAAATTCAATTCTATAACTGTCAAATTCCTTTTGACACCAGTTGACGTCCACTACAGAAACATAGAATTTTACACAGCTAGAACTAAGAATATATCTCCAATAACTCTTAATAGACTATATAAGGAATGCATCTGTGACCTCTCTTAAAATTTCAATGAATTAGAGACCTATTTCCTACTATATGTGGACTGTTCCAGCAACTTATGTGCATTGTTGTACTGTAATCAGAAGATTAGTTAAGGGGTCCATAAAAAAATATTTTGTAAAAAGCATCCACACTATTATCATCATCATCATGGCTTGGCTTCGCGAACGAAGATTTTGAAGGGCTCTACCCGCGCTTGCTACAGCTGATGACTGAAAAGGTCAATGCATGACAGACAAGTCTGGTTGCAGAAGGGACAAGAGAAAGATTCCCCAGGCGGCAACGACTGGACATGATTCTTTCTGAGTTGTCTTTTCTCCTCGAGAGTGATCTTGCGTGAGTTCTCAAAGGAGGTGACAGCACTATAGATGGTTTTTCACCAGGCCTCCGATTGGAGGCCAGAGCAGACCAGTGATGATGGTCAACATGGCCAAGGCTGAGATGTTGTTTCAGGGAGTCCTTGTATCTTCTTTTTCGGGGCTCCTCTCTTGCAGTAGCTAGTGCAAGTTCACCGTAGAGCACGATCTTAGGGAGGCAGTGGTCGTTTATCCTGGAGACGTGCCCTGCCCAACGCAGCTGTGTTCTCAGTAGCATGGCCTCGATACTTGTGACTGCTGCCTGTTCAAGAACAGACGTATTGGTCACATAGTCCGTCCAGTGGAT
>VYXB01001361.1:1963-21210 GCA_013397135.1 Pachyramphus minor
AGTCTACAACTTCCTTGCGAGGGAAAGAGGAAGGGCAGGCACTGATCTCTTCTCTGTGGTGACCAGAGATAGAACTGGAGCGAATGGCCTGAAGTTTTGTCAGGGGAGGTTTAGGCTGGATACTGGAAAAAGGTTCTTCACCCAGAGGTTGGTTGGGCACTGGAACAGGCTCCCCAGGGAAGTGGTCATAGCACCAAGCCTGACAGACTTCAAGAAGCATTTGGATGATACTCTCAGGCACATGGTGTAATTCTTGCAAATAGTCCTGTGCAGAGTAAAGAGTTGGACTTGATGATCCTTGTGGGTGCCTTCCAACTCAGCATATTCTGTATTTCTGTGGTTCTGTGTTTTGGACAGCAACATCACCGTGTATGGCAAATCAAGTTATCTTCTTGCTTGTAGTCAGAGACTTGGACTGGGCTTTTCAAATCCAGTGTTAAAGATTTGCTGGCAGCCACAGAAGTCTCTAAGCCTTTCCCTTCCTATGGGTGTTCAGGATACATTCCACAGTTTCTTCGTCCTTTCCCTTTAAGTCAACATTTTAAAAATAAATGCTTAAGGACATTGGACCTTTGGGATTAGACATGGAGCAAGGGTCACCGGCTGTGAACTCTGCGAATGAAAGCAACAGTTGATGTTGCCATGGTCACATGTTGGGCCTTTCTGCTGGTACTTACACAGCTTTAGGTAGGTCAGTGTCGGTCTTACTATAGCCAGAACTGGGCTTAAAGACATGCAAATGCTTCTCCTGGTCACAGGGACAACATTTTCATTTATTATATAATACAGTTCGAAGCTTGCATTCTTTAACTAATTTATTCTTTCCTGTCCTCTTTTCCTTCATATTTGTAGACACTGACTTCTTGTCTGCTTGAAAATGCTACATACAGAGAGCCTGTCTAGTAGGAAAGTGATGGGTTTCAATAATGTTGTCCCAGAAGTTCCACAAGGTCTATCAGGTGAGAGGAGACAGAACCACTGGGGTGCATTGAAAGTCACGATTTACAGCTAAAAAGAAACTGTAGATCGAAATGTAACAATTATTTCTTACAGTCTGCTACGATGTGAATAGCAGTGCAAGGAAAATGAGTGGAAAACTGTCAAGTTGGATTGTTTAAAATCAGTCTAGATTGCATAAAATCTGTATTGCATGACATGCTGTGTAAGGAACAATCTTGCATTTTTACAGGAAGGGACTAAATGATCAAATGATCTCCAGCTTCTGTGAATCTATGTCTTGATCAGTTTTTAGACTGTACAATTAGAATAATTGTTTTGTCAGTCACTAGAAACTCCCTTTTGCTGGAGAGATTGTTCTTGGCTAACAGCTCCAGGCAAGATCCACTCCTGGTGTGACAGTTATTCCAAAGATGAATTGTGCCATAGATATTTGTCCATGTAATAATCTGTGCTTAGTCAAGCCACTCTGCTATATTTCTTTACCTTATAGCTTTATCTTAAAAAAATCAACAAGAAACGAAAAAAAATCAGTAGAACGTAGGTAAATAAATCTTACAGGCTTACTGTGTTTGTGCTAGCTTTGGAGTGCTACAGGAGAATTCTGCACTGCATGGCTCCCTGTCAGTAGTAAAATCCAAGTTCTTTAAACTCATAAGTTTTTCTGCCAAAGTCAAGACCTTTTTTTTGCGTCATCCTGGTTGGTGTCACAGAGAATACTCCCTGCTGGCTGAAAGATGGCAATAAAAAGAAATTTATATGTAAATATGATTTTTAGCTTGTTAAAAATGGATTCAGTGATGTTTTCAAGTTTCTAACTGGTGAGCTTTAAATGAAAAATTTAATCTCAATTCCATTATGGACTGATCAAAATAAAGTAACATGGAGGTTTTTCATCTCTTTGCTGATCTATTTGAACCTCTGCTGTCCTGTGGAAAAGCAAAATATGAAAGCTGTGAAGTTATATCAGGAACACCAAAAATGGTCACCCAGCAAGACAAAATTGCACAAATTGAATAAATTTTCATCTCTTTTGAATGCAAACCAGAAAGTGTCCAGTAGTTTGTACAGTAAAGCAAAAAGCGTACTTTTCCATCAATGTGTTTTCAAAGGAAATTTTACAGACATTATGTTATTTGTTTAAGGGCAGAAATGAACATCAGAAGTACTATTTTAGTAGCAATGACAGAAAGTCTTAAACTATAAAATAATGTTTCTGTATATTTCAACATATGGACACTTCTCCAAGTTGCAGTTAGACAATGATAAGAAGGAAAATTCTTGTCTTAGTTTTTTTAAGTACAATAGTTTATATAATATAGTTTAACAATCGCTTTAGCCAGAGATCATACACCATCTGATAACTTCTATCTGATATAGAGATTATCACTTACATTTTCTCTGACTGAGGCAGTGTTGAGCAGTCTGCAATATTCTTGAAGGCTAACCTCCCACTGCCTCCTACGAGCTTCTTACTGACATGTGAAATATGTAAGAAGTAACACTTATTTTAGGTTCTGTAAGTTGTTTTTCTAGAACACCGGGAAAGGTAGGCTTTCTTTGGTAATGTCAGCTATCATGAAAACACTAGCTGAGATTGAATTCTGCAGAGGCATATTCAGGTTTTTCCATCTTGTGCTGGGGACAGTAACTCCAGTTGCACCAAGGTCTGCATTGTCTAGAGCCCATGAAAATTGTCTGGTGATCAAGGCCAGCCTTATGGGAGTGAGAGCACCAGTGTGAGCGGAGACAAGAAGGTTGTGGTAGAGGGGATGCACTCTATATCTTTGACTGCAAAGGGATTTACTACAACAGATAATATAACATAGGAAAAAGTTTGATGATATAAGTATGTAAAACAGATTGTTGTATCTGACTAACTGCATGAAAACAAAATTTATATAAAAGAAGAGAAACAAACCTGAACACTAATTCTGGCTGCTTTCAACAGCTGAAGCAAGGTGTACTTGGCAGGGGGGAAAAAAGTTACAAATTCAGTCTTCTGTCAAAAAAATGGCAACAAACATTTGCACCAACATTCTTTGGAGGTTCAGAGTCGGGATGAGCTACATAGCACAGAGACTGTGGGGATATACTGGGGGACACCTTTTGGTGCAACATGGCAAAGAATGGTGGACAATCTTCCTTCAGTGCCGTTATGAGACCATAAAAATGGTTGAAGCCAAAAGCACTAATGACTAGTTGAAAAAACTGATGACCTAAGGCCAAGAGCTCAACCAGCCAGTAACAATGTGGAAATGTGCCTTGTCAAGGTCCATAAAAGAATTGTTGGACTTGCTTTTTTAGAAGTAGCACAGTATTCTCACTTTTTCTGTAGTTACTGAAATGTCTGAAAAATGTGTGTTTACTACCTCAATCAGTCAGAAAACTATAGTTTTAACACTCTTTTTACAATCTAAGATGAGATATTTTGGTTGGTTTTCTTTTGTATTTTTTTTTTAGGAAAAAAAGGTTGGAACACAGCCTTGACTCCATAATGCCAATTTCAAACATCCTGTTCATTTTGATGGAGCTAGAATGTCACGTAGCTATCTTGAATACTTCTTACTTGCTTATGTCCTACGTCAGCTAAACCATAGTTTGTTTGCTGGTGGTTTTAAAATGAATTCAAATAAATCTCGTTCTGGTAAGAGGGTTGGTCCTTCCTTCTTCCTGTGCTGCATTTGCCCTTGTCATTACAGGCATACAATAAGAAGACTTCTCTGCCACATATGTTTACAATACAGTCTGTAAATAATGGATTTCCACTGTTTACTCAAAAAAAAAGACTCTTTTTATGCAAAGCTACGAGGTTTGCAGAACTGGCGTCAGCCTCTCCTATTTTTCGGGAAGAAGCCTGGGGCTTCCTACCCACTTGTAAAATGATTCTGCTAGAAGCATTTTTAAAAAGTTTGACAAACAGAAACATGCAAAATGAAGCATTTTGAATGAGAAGGAAACTAGAAAAAGTGGGGTAAAAAATGGAATCCTGCAGGAAGAGACTTCAATCTGTGCAGCAATACCAACTGATAAAGCGTTTGAGGTCCGGTCTGTAAATGGTGACTCCCACACATAGAACTTGTCTTCAATAGTAGTAAACATTTATACTAAGTTAAAATCCTACATTTTAAAATTCTGTTTTAAGGATTGTGCTTCGCTAGCTTTGAACCAATGTATCAAAGACATAATTTATGTCAGAAAAAGTTTACAACCTAGAAGGTGTGAAACAACAAAGAGTACATTTACTTCTCTGAATTTCCTTCCTAGCTAATTCTGGGAGAGAAATTGATATGGGCGCTCATGATTGTTTTTTGGGTTATGGTGTGTTTACCCTTTAGAACTCTGCCCAAATGTTTGCATTATTTTTGTCTTAATTGAAATGACAGTTTGAGATACACTGGTCAGCAGGGAAAAATCTTGTTACCACTCCCACACCTGTTTTATGATAACATTTGTTTCCGGAGGTTATTTTTTAACTTCCATGAATTAAGGATTATATAAGCGTGATGATACCACAAACAGTTACACTCTAGTTTCTAAGGTCCTGGCTATGAGAGTGGAATTCACAGCCTTGTCTGAGCCACTTATTTTCCCAGTGCTGCAAAGAGGGAGTTTAGAGGTGGAGAGACGGGACACATGACACCAGCACCTGTGAGACAGGCAAGGGGCAAAGGTACAAGAGTGGGATTCAGCTGAAACCTCGTCACACACAGGGACTAAGAAGTTTTCCTGCAGCTCCACATGAATAGTATGTCAAGGTGGAAGAGAAAATTGTACTTTCTAAAACTTAAGGCATCGCACCCACCCATTCAAACAGACAGCCATCTTGTCCTTTTTTTTACAGGCTGCTGTTCATAGACAAGGACATGTTGTTGCTCTCATTTTTGCTAAATGCTTGTGGTCAAAGCATTTACCTAGAAGGCAGAGACCTGTGTGTTTTCAGGTCTCTTCAGGCTGAGGACAACATGGTGTCACCTTCCCCATCCTCAGAAGATGGTCCATGACAGGAAAAGTAGTAACTGTGAGGTGTCTCCTCATCAAGATTAGCTACTATCAGGCCAAGAGGAAGCTCACAAGTCTGGAGAGTGACAGCAAGCTGGAAGAACACAACTGTGTCTTAGTGAGATCTCTTGAAACACATCTTTTATGTGTTTTGTTCATTGACTTTTTAATG
Organism: Pachyramphus minor; assembly: GCA_013397135.1. NCBI lineage: Eukaryota > Metazoa > Chordata > Aves > Passeriformes > Tyrannidae > Pachyramphus > Pachyramphus minor. The sequence goes on from VYXB01001361.1 coordinate 7,095, forward strand.
CAAAATACACATGCACATTCCAAAAAGCTTTAAGTATCAGACAAATGCAAAGATGCTCATTTTATTAACAATGCCTTAATCTCTCCTTGGATTTGTATTTAACCTATTATTTTTTTCATATCCTACCTCGAATGTAAAATGTGTGGTACCCCCTTTCATGTTTAGTTAGCTCCAACATCTGCCACAAACCTGAACTAGTCTCAGTTTTTCCTTCTTTTAGATATTGTTGACATCAGTCTGATGATCTACTCTACTCGACACCATAATTAATAGTACCTCCATGGCAAAAAAAAGAGGCTAAGCGTCTCTGCTCTCTTTTTAAAACAATTTAACACAAAGGTGCAAACAGCAAGAGAACCACCATGAAAAATTTTACACGAAAACATTTCATAAATCGGGTACCACACAGTGGAGAGAGTGGAAGCTCATGTATCTGAATTGTTTCTTAAACTCCTTTTACCACTAGTTAACCTAAAATGCATCTGTCCAGAGGTATGGGCACTCTTCTAAGGTTTGGGGCACTCTGTAAATGTTTAACCATCAGGCAACAAAGCAGGCAGTGCTAATGCCCCACAATCACTTTCCAAACCAGATCCAAATCTGCTGTCTCTATTTTCCCAATTATGCTTAAAGCACTGAAAATATTTTGAATTCCTCATTTAGATATACTTCTGTGTTTCATCATGAAGTCAATATATCTAAATGCATCACTAAACTTAATTTAGCATATTAATATATTATAATTTTTCCCAACATTATACTGCAATGTTTCAGCATTACTGAAGGCAAATACTGTCACCTTAGCAAATGTTGCAGCACTATAGATAAAAAAATATTTTCCTTGAGATAACACTAAGAATTTCAATGATGTGGAAAGTCTGAGTGTGCTGAGTTTTCATTCCAGTACAGAATGAAAACAAATGTCAAATTCCCGTGAATTCTTATGGAATAGAAATGTTATCCCTGACTGGCTTGCTAGACTGCAATTGCAGATGCTGAGAATATTTTGAAGGTCAGCACAGAAATGACAGAGCATAACAGCTACTGATGCCTTTGATTTCAAAACCAGCAATGTAACCAAGTTGCCAACGAACAAGCAATAAACAGTTGCTTCCTGAAAGGGGAGAGAGGATTAGAGAAAAGGGACATGAGATCACTGCCTTGAAGCATCCTGAGTCAGCAAGTTGGGTGAGAAAGTTTGCTTTGGTCCCAAGACCATCTGCCTCCAAAACTGCTTACTGGGCTCGTGCTGAGGCTTGTTCACTGCTGACCAAACACCCATGTGTCTGGGGGACTGCAGCTGGATCCCAGCACCCAGGCAGCATGTGTGGTTGGTAGTCACACTTGAACCTACCATGTGACTATACATCTGCTGATGTAGGGAGCTTTTAGATAAGAGCTGTAAGAAACTGGTGGCTGGAAAACAGCAAGTATAGCTTGCTATACAGCATGTCCCCAGATGAACTGCTAATTAGTCAGCCACCTGCCTGCTGGGGAGGACAGCAAATGGCACTGGTGTCTAGCAGGTGCCACTGCTGGCATTGGGGCAGCGAGAAATGACAACCCTGTTATCCAGTCCCTGCCCTTGTGGGGACCTGTCTGACCTGCAGACAAGAGTTTGGAAGTCTTGGTGTAACAGCTACCATAAAAAGAATTGGTTATAAAATAGCAAGACAGTGTCTTCCTAGGATCTAAATCAGAATTTTAATTGTGATGGGAGTTGCAGGGGTAATGTGGCCTGGCCATACTGAAGACATATTTCCTGCTGGCTGCCTGGTGAAGAATTGTCCTGGGGTGTTTCTACCATCAGTGGAAAGTCAAACACTGCACTGGGCACAGCCTGATGGTGAGAGCATGGAGCTGTGTGCTCTCTGCTCCCTTGTGAAAGCTCACAGCTGTGAGCAAAGGCTTCTTTCCTTCTCTGATATTCTCAGAAATTATCTGATGCCAACACACGTATTCTTGGATTACTTAATCTTAAATCAAACATTGTTTTATTTATTATTTTCCATCAAAAAGAGTGGCTCCTCTAAAAGCCATTACTTTTCCTCTCTCTTTTCCTAAACATTAAAATCTTCGGATTTTCAAGAAACAGGAAAAGTGATTTTTATCTCAGAGATACTGCCTTGTGGTTGGACATAGTTGCCCTACGTCTATCAAAATAATCTCTCCACTTCTCCTTTAGCTTGCATTTTTGGTGCAGGTTTAATCAAGTCCTCTTAGTTCTGCCACTCACAAGCTGCAGTTACATGGAGTCTCACAGGGCCTCATATCTGAAACATGACTACAAAGCATGAGGAAAACCTTTTATTAGTTTTTGAGGGGTTTTTGTTCTAGGTTTGGGGTTTTATTTGTTTGTTGGTTGGTTTTTCTTTTTTTTGTTTTGTTTTGGGTGGGGGTTTTTGTTTGTTTGTTTTTGTTTTTTGGGGTTTTGGAGATTTTTTTTTTGTTTTTTTTTAGTTTGAGCTGCTAGTGAGTAATTTCTCCTTGTTTACATAATGATAAACCCCAAGATATTAAGAACTCCTGCCATGGATTATTATCCTGACCTTATGACAAATTGCAGGACAAATTCTGTGACACAGAAACAATCTCTTTATCAAGAAATCCTGTCAACTGTGGTAGCAGAAGTTTCTTAGGAAATCCCAAACAGTTGTGTTTTCTCCTCTGGTCTATAAACCCACTCTTGGGTCACTGAAGAGGGGTTTTTTCATTCCACAGTGTATATTCAAGAGAAGACTCCTTTCCAACCTCATATGCACAGCATTTCTCACCTTCTGTGTGTGGTGTGGAGACCTTACAATCAGTAAATAATATCACAAACCCCCCCCCCCCAAAAAAAACCCAAAAAAAAAACAAAAAAAACAAAAAAAAAAACCAAAACAAAACCAAACAAACAAAAGAAAAACAAACAAAAAACAAACCCCCCAAAAACCCCCACCAGCCTGCTTTGTATTTGGGAGACCAGAATTACAGAAAAAAACCACTGTGTCCCCAAGGCTCATAAGAAGAGGACAAGGCTGTAGCCATCTGGGATTCTTATACATCTTGAATAAATGGAAAGCTCCACTGGGAGAAGGGGAATGAGAGATCACAGAAGAAGTGTTTCAGATGGTGGTCTGTGGCTTTTTTTCTTCTCTGAGTTGCAGTAGTGACTCATACAGACACCTTGCTGTTGGCCTATGTTGCTCTTAGAGTTGCCACAGTAGAGTGGTAACCTCAAGGACAGCCTTGCTAACTGGTTCCCCAACGAGTTTTTCGAAGAAGCCAAAGGATGAATATGTCCCTCAATGTCTATGGCAAAATACCTGGAAGGAACTAAGAGACACAGAAGTGTCATTAACATCACATATGTGCCACTGCAAGAGGCCCTCTGAACTCCCTCTCTCATGCTTTCACAATTGTGTAAGGCTTCCTCCCACTCAGTCCCACAGTCTAACTTGTTTCTCTGTACGCTATTTAAATTCTGATTTTCAGGTGCAAAAACACTTGATGCTGTGCTGCAGACTACTCTGAATCAGGTCCAGAAGGTCACATTGAAACAAGAAGTTAAACTTCCCAAGAAGTGAAATACTCAAATGAGATGACAGTGGCTTGGGTGACACCATTTCTTCATCATTCAGTTTGCCTGGTGCATGTCTGGTTGGCTTTGGTACAAGCACAGGGTGCTGAGGGCACGTGTATGCTATCTTGCCAAGAGCCTTGGAGCAAGGCTCTAAGTTGCTGCCATCCCCAGTTATGCTCCCTGACTACACTTGCTGTCTGGGTGAGCTCAGAAAAACCACCAATTACAACGCAGCATCGCACTTCAAGCACTGCCAAGACGGTGAGCCAGGGCACGGGGAAATATCACTGAACGCCAGCCAGTGTTTGGGAATTTTCACTTGACTTGTAGGAATGCAAAGTAACATTTGCAAAAACCAGTCAGGATTCAGGTCAGACCTTTTCTATGTCTTTTATATTTATAACTGTAATATGAACTGTCATGGAGTTCATTTATATATGATGTTTAGAAGGCAGCTTACAGTTTAGCTCTGCCATAGAAGTCTGTGTTTTTGTAAGACCATATTCTGAAGATTTCCCTCAGTGTAAGGCAAACAGGACTTTAAAACAGGCAGTGTCTTTACAGGGCAGTATACATTGAACCAGAGCAATAAAGCAATTTGGTCTGGTTTATCTGTTGTTACCTTAATAGAAATAGTTTTATTTGTCATTTTGGGGGCCAGGAAAAGAGAAGAAGGAAGGGATAAAAGGAATTGCCTCTGTAATTCACCTTCCCTGACAAAGCTAGAAATGTCTGGTTATTCCTTAGAAAATAAAAAAAAATCTACAGGCATGAGGTAAAAACTTCATTCTTTTGGTTGGCCAATGTGTCCAATTTCAGTTTTCAATAAACAGAAATGGAAAAATAAGTTCACCTGCAGGCTGGACAGTAAGCCTAGAGGGGTCTGATTTATGCAGGTTGATTGAAGTACGTATTTGAAGACCTGGGAAAGAATCTGAAGCCAGCAGCCCCTCTGCAAGTGATTAGCACCCTACCCCATCTTCACCATAGAACAGCAACACCGCGGGGAGGAACCAAGGGCCAGATATTCCACTCTGGCTGCTATAACCATCCTGGTTTTAGAGGTACATAAATACAGGATAGTGTGAAAAGGAAGCAGATAGAGATTAAGTTATTACCAGACAGAGGAAAAAAAATCAGCGAACCATGAATCAGCCAGCAGAAGCCAAATGGACTTCAACAGCCCTTCAGCTGCATACCTACTGGTGCTCAAGTTCCTTGTTCCTGGAGCACTGGCACAGGCATTAGCTGACACTGCATGTCCTGTTCAATACATGTTTTAAGCACTGACAACTGCCAGCCAGAAATCCTTGGGGCTTCTAAATACCACTTATAGCTCCACTTACTCTCTAATGACTGTTCATCTTCCATGCCTGCGCATCACTTCTGTTACTCACCCACAGCTACATTTCACTGCTTTTTCTTCTGCTCTATCTGACTTCTTCTGGAGGGGTCTTTCATTTAACAAGCAACAGCGTGTCATCTGTGAGTCAGTATTATATGTTATTATATTATATTATTTTGTATAATATTATGGTGGACAGTGAGGATTTTCATGTAGAAAGAGATAGCATATTCCTCACATTACATAGTTATATCCAACTGTAAAGCCTTTGACAGCAACAAAAGCAAAAGGCTAATATTGAGCACACTTTGCATTAAACATAAAGCCAGGATTACATAAGTAAGAATAAAAGGCATCAGTGTTCTATTTGTTTACTGTATCATTTGCGAAGAAGCTATCCATGCTATTGACTCATACATATTGGAAAGGTTGCTGGTTTTCCTAAAGGATTTAAAGAGGAATGTGGACCCATGGCCTACAGCTACTGCTGACCCAGTCACCAGAAGTGAAGGATAGTGAGCAGAAACTATTGATTGAATTTGTTTTGGATGCCCAAGTTGTGAACCAGAGGCTTATGGTACAGGAGATACAGAAACATCCAAGTTCATATCCCCTCTGCCAAGTCAAGAATCAGAAATGCTGGGTCATTTACTGTGTAGAAAACAAGCTTCAAAGCCTTATCAGCCAAGTGCTAGTACAAAGCATCCTCCAACTAATGAATCCTGGGCTGTACAATGTGTGGAACTTACTGGATTGGGTCTCTTCAATACAATAAATTTCCTGATATGCACGCGCACTGAGTAGACCGCTGTAACAACTATTGGCTCAAGGCTGCATTCAAAATTATAATGTTCATCTAGACAACATCATTGGTTAATATCTCAATCCAGTTTTAATTGGAAAATAGTTTGTGTTTTTGCAAAATAGCATTATTTATTCCAGTTTCTCCAGATTTTTTTTTTAATTAACAATACAGGAAGACCCATACAAACACATCTGGATCTTCTCATTTCAGTATATATATGTTTTCAATTTTTGTGGAGTAAATCTGTATGTCTTCTACTCCACATTCATATCACTACAGCTTGAAGCAGAACTTTGCTCCAATTTAGACTGGATCTCTAGGGCATTCATGTGTTGTAAGTAGTTCTGCTGACTTCAGAGTCAGCCTTACAATTCATTATTCCTAAAGCCTTCCTCAGAAGTTCAATGAGTACTGTGAAATCTCAGCTTTCATTTTAGTCAAAGCCAAGAGATTTTAGACACACCACTGTAAAGTCCAAAACATAAAATCCCTCAATGAATTAAAAAAAAAAAAAAAAAAAGGAAAGAAAGAAAAAAGAAAACCTCATCGTGGCTATTTTTTAATTATATAACTTAGTGCATGCTGGTGGTGTTGGTTTCAGTTTTTGATTTGGCACTGATGCAGTTTGCATTCCTCTTTGTCTAGCATTAAGTATGTATTCAGATGTGTTAAAAAGCCACAAAAGAGTCATGGCAGAATTTACAAACACACAATAGTGGCCCCTCTCCTGAATGGTGCTCCTCTGTGCCAACACACCCAAAAGGCTATAGTACTAAGAAGAAACTTATAAAATGACCTCTGAAGGAGTGAGAAGACGAAAAGGGAAGCTCCATGTATGTAGAGGATAGGTTTGCAACAAATGGTTTCCCAAAACCGTTGAATGAGTGGGTGGCCTCAGGTCAGGGTTTCTGTCAGAAAAACTGTCATCTCCTTTCTCTGTCTTAGACAGGAGATGCCAGACTAAATAACAGTAGCCAAAGATTCAGTTTTCTGCTGATCTTCAAAGGGGTGAAGTTTCTGATATATTTATTCACATCTCTAGTGAGATTTTGCCACAATTTCACACATCTTCTGGGTTCCAATAGAGCAGCAGTTCTGAGCATGCTCAAGCCAACATTGCCCTTGATTACTAAATTTTCTGTCTGAAAGACATGCACAGTGGCTTGAGAGATGTACTTAGGATTTTTGTTTTCTTCTTTACAGTGTCCTTTTCTGAACAAGGGTAGATCTGCGTATTAGTCGTGCTCATTTGCGTTCTGCTTTTGTGGCTACACAAAACCAATCTGCACGTTCAACTTTTTGCTCCTCTCTAGATTGGTTTTAATAATGCCTGAGAACTGTTTGTTTGTTTGTTGGCTTGTTTCAATAAGAGAAAGCCACATATTACTGTTCCCAGAAGTCCCTTTAAAGCTCCAAATTGCACATAATACAATAGGAAATGCCCCACTAATACAGTTAGGAGGTGTAATCTCTCCTGCATTAGTTGAGCGTTATGGTAGTATAAGTCTACTTGTGCCAGTAGATTTCACGCAGTGGAAAACTGAAGCACTATAGTGATGAGCCAGGCCCAGAGGTTTGGTTCATATGCAAGTATGAAATACTTAAGACTTACTTGTGCAAGTTCCTGCTGTATTTATGAGGGAAGATATTTTCTGTGCACCATTCAATATGATACCCCTGCACCAAAAAAAAAAGGCTATTTCTGTCAATAGACAGAGCCTCTGAAAAAGTATATAGTACTGCAGCAAGGACTGGATAAAACCAATGCCATTTCCTTGTTTGAAATACTTTTTTCTTAGTCATGCACGTCCTCCTCACACACACAAAATAAGTGTCAATAATTGACTGAAAAGTAAGATGGGGAACACTGCAATTTTATCTAGGTCATTGCTATAAATAGGAAAACAGGAAATTGCTGCTATTGCAGAATGTTCTATCAGCTTTCTCAGATCTGTTCAGCATGTTCCCCTTCCTTGCCTGTAATTTATCACTCTCATTACACACAATACAGTTCTCAGCATTCCCTTCTTCTGTCGTTTCTCCCTTTTTTCTGCCCTTCTTCTTTCCCCTTTGGGACCATGCTTCCATGGCTTCAATTATGTTTTATTGTTTCAAATTCAATCTCTCCCTCTCTCCCATCAAGCTAAATTCAAATTCCGTACCCCTATCACCCAGCTTTTTGCCTGGCCTCTCTTCACCTTGCCACCAGCCCTGGCTTCTCTGCAGCCTTACACTCTTCACCTCGTATGTCTGATCCCCTTAACACCTTCATCATCTCGTGCCTATTGCTCTCTTGCATTGTTTCTTGACAGCCAGCTTCTGTTCTACTGTAGTCTGGCACTGTTGAACTCAACATGACCTGCTGCCTTCAGCCAATGGCTGTGCTACATATCAGACCTACCTGATGGTCTTTCTGCTGCTCATTTCTTCTCTCAGGCTCTCCAGGCTGTAACAATCAGATTCCCCTCTCTCATTCCTTCTCTTTCCAGTTTTCCCCACTCTCCCTCCTATCTGACTCCTTATCTTCACTTCTCAACATTTCTGTCATCACTGATTACCCAGATCCTTCTTCTGTGCTTTACATCTGTGTGGAAATGAGAATTTTTATTGTTTATTTCATGCTACCCTTTGCATTAGGTATTTAGCACTAAGAAGTTCTCTATAAACAATCACAAGAAACAGTTCTTCAGATTCCCATGTACAATTATTTTTTTTTCTGAAAACTTGGCAAATGCTAAGCTGCCCATGTGCTGAGGCAATTGTCCAAGACATGTTGGCCAGTACTGTGTTACTGGACCTACTATTCTGGATGTATCCATTTTTTGCCTCTCAATTTTCAGTTACTTCATAAACATACTTTTCTCCACACACTTTTTCCTCCCTCTGTTACTATATTGCCTGACACTAGGGAGACTTGATCTTTTCCTTGGGTTTTCAAGCTTCACAGAACTGAAAATGATAAAGAACAGAATTTCAAAACATGACAGCAAAATGTGGTAAATAAAGAAAAAGAAAATGAAAACAAAAAAAACCTAAAGAAACCTTACATTGCAAATATTTCAGTATTGCAAATATTCAGTTCCTTTCTATATGGCAAAATACATCTGAGAAGAATGTCTGGTTTTCTGGATACATGAAAAATCACTTTGGAATGATACTGAATTATGTTTTGGCAACTATCAGCAGTTTAACTGTTTCTGCAGTAGCTGTGTGGCCTCCCCCAAAACCAGTACTGAGGTGAATTTTAACAGGTCCTTTGTTCAGCTCTCTAGGTGGTAGCCAACAATCCAGTAGACCCCCTACAGCACAGGCAGAGCCTGCTCTTTCTCCACACTGAGATCTTCTACAGGCAGAGAGTGCAGAGAAGATTGGCCAGGTGGTTTGAAGTGAAAGTGCTGGGTACTGGGAGGTATTTCATTGTCATAGTATGCAGCATTTTTTTGGTTAATTTGGCATGAGATGGGCAACCTACCATGTTCATATAATCTCAGCAGCACTGTGAGAATGAAGAAGTACTCTTCTCTGATGTAATCTAACCTCAGAATATTTCATTTTCTATTGACAGTTCTAATGAACATATGAATGCAACTTCAGCTGCCCCAGATTTAGATACATAATGGTTTTAGTGTTACTGAGCCTCAGGTAGACTTCTATAACATTTGGCAACCAGCAGGAGACACAGAAGGACAGAAACTTGGTTTCTTCTGAGACATTTACATCTTTTCTCTGTGCGCCGGACTGAAAAAGTATCTAATGTTAATAAACACCCTTTATACTTACTTCTAGTAGCCTAAACTGCCACCATTTCCCTTGATTGAGTTTTACTGTTCCTGTTTTTAACCAAGCACAGATCTAGAAGTGGAACTGAAAAGATTTTGGTGTCCCTCACCTGTTTTAAGAGAGGCAACTTCTTCACCATCTGACAATGTAAGGTGCTGTTCTGTCTGTGCTCTGTTGTTTGCCTTGGGGATGGCTGTACCTCTGTTCCACAAATTTTGCAAAAAGCTAGCTTTTACCAAGTTTAAAAGCAAATATGTAACTCTGTCCTTGAAGATTACATTCAAAAGAAATATTTATAAATGAAAATTCCTGAGAGGGGTGCAATGCAGTAAGATCAAGATCCAGCACATATCATAGAATCATAGAATGATTTGGGTTGGAAAGGACCTTAAAGATCATCTGGTTCTAACCCCTCTGCTCTGGGTAGAAACACCTTCCTCTAGACCATGCTGCTCAAAACCCCATTAACCAGGCTTTGAACATTTTCAGGGATGGACCATCCACAATTTCTCCAGTTCTACCTGTTTACTACATTCTGAGTAAAGAATTTCTTCCCAATATCAAATCTAAATATACTCTTGTTCAGTTTGAAGCCATTCCTCGTGTCCTGTCACTACATACCCTTGTAAAAAGTCCCTCTCCAGCACTCTTGCAGCACCTCCACATGCCCCAATAAGGTACTGGAAGGCTGCTATAAGATTCATGCCTTATGACTAAGATTTTTTGAATACAACTACAGATTACACTGGCCCTTGCCTCACTCACTGCTTGAAATATGTGATGCTCGAAAATTGCATTTCTTGCTCCTCATCTAGTAGTTCTTATTCCACACAAGCCAAATCCCCTTCCAAAGGTAATATTATTCATTAGCTCATGATCTAACAAATGAGCTCTGCAAGTCATCACCAGGAGATCTGAGAGTCTCTACAATCAGCAGTGTAATTTGATCTCCTACTGGGGTGAGAAGAGCTGGAGAAGCTGGAAAGAAAGAACCTGAACTTTCATATTTCAGCATCCGGTAGCAGATGTCTAGAACATGTATTCAAAATATGTCCGATAGGGAAGTGCTGTGACCAATGACAATCCGTAGAGAAAGCAATTTTCCCAGTATGACTTAACCCACTTGGCCAAAAAAAACCCCTGTTATGCCATGTGATAAAAGTACCTATTTACAGTTTCCCCTAATCAGAGAAATCTAGAAATTAAGAAATCTGACTGGGGTTAAGAGTCTTTCAATTAACCATTTTACTAATATTTTTCTAATGACACTTTTGGATAAAAAAGGGGCAAGCACATAAAGCAGGAACTTCTACAAAACAAAGTATCAAGCAGCTCACTTTAATTAAACCTCATATCCTTGCTTTTCATGTGTATGCATTCTAAGCCTTCACCATTACACATCTGATTTCCCTCCAGTACTACATCTCCAGCTCTCAGTAGTTCCAGCTGGAGTTTCAGGTGCTTCTGAAAAGTACAGTTGCCTCACTCTCGTTGCCAGTTTTGCTGATGCTGGGGAGCACAGATATGTGATGTGCTGCCCCCTCAGCTATGAACAGTCAACCGTGTTATAGTTCCAGCCTCCAACTAGGACTGCCACCTGTGAGCACTGGCTGACTTGGGACAGAAAGTCCTTGGCAGGAGCTAAACCTTAATGAGCTTAAAATGCATTGACGAGTTTGGCAAATACAAAGCCAGACCACAGAATAAGTAGTTGCAGAAAGTTTCCAGTGCAAAATGTTTACAAGACAATTGTTTACATTATCTGGATGGTTTTAATTACAGGACAGTTCAGACCAGTTGCTTAAGTTTTCCCAAGGGGTAATTAGTCACCCTGTAAATTTGCATATTTTCCATTGCTGTATTGAGGCAAATCAGCCATACTTATCAGAAGATTGACCTGGCAGTCTCTGTTCTTGGTAGATTACAGTCTGAGTTTCAGCATGACAGTATCAAATGTATTAGCAAATGTTCCACTGCAGAGCTGCAAGAAGCAAACTTTGGGAAGATGACAGAGTTCCTTGTTTCAAATGTAAGAAATTTCAAGCACAGACAGAATGAAGAGGACATTTTTTACAACCGCTATTCATGACAGCTGCAATACTTCTCAACATCTTGCAAATATATTAATAATTTACCCTCTGCCACATGTTATATGGACTGTGCTTGGAGTTATACTGAGATTTACTAAACTAAATGGAAGCAGATTCATTCCTATACCAATTATTTATTTCAGATAGCTCATTTTATGGTATTTTCTCAGCTGTGTTGTTTTACTTGGTCATCAGACGCATGGAGATATCGACAGCGGAGACTGTCAGCCTTTCTTATTTAAAAATCAAAACTACTACAAAAATGTAAAAAATTCCAAATACTATCAATATATAAGAAAGGACGCATTACTTCTTCTTACAGATTTAACAGTAGAAATCGGTACTTTTTTCCAAATCAGTTTGTAAATGGCAGCATTTTTTAAGAGTCTCATATTGTTACACTTTATTCACATTTTCCACTGGCTTTATGTCTATTATCAGAGCAAGGGTTGCTTCCACTAGAGAAAAAGTGATAATGGGCATAAATCACAGTAAATCTAAATTGAAATAGATATTCAAACACAAAAATTACATTCTTTCAGAAGGACCTAAAATTAGTACTCACCAAAGTGGAAAATTATAGCACAACAACTGACATTATTTCAAGTGTCATCTAGCTGGGTTAGATGGATTATCCTTGAGCCTATGTATGTGGTACTATGAAGTGAAATGCAAGCTAGAAAAATTAGAACATTTTGGATCTTTTAATCTACTATTGTTAATATTGAGGGAGCCCCTGGTGGTCTAGTGGTTAAGGACACGGCACTGTAACTGCCGAGGCCCGGGTTCGATTCCCGGTCGGGGAAACTCCCCGGGTAGGTGGAGCCCGTTAGCCCTGTAAGGAGGACCTCGCTGCCACTGTCCAAGCTCGCTTGGCCCCGGCAGATGAACCTTAGGATTAAAGGGTGGGCTCAGTTCTGCGCGCACTGTGTCCCACCTAAAATAAATCCAATGCGCAGGCTGGAAGGCGTACAAAGACCTTCCACAGATCTTCGTTCACGAAGTCTGGCCATTATTGTTAATATTGAAATTGAAATTTCTGAATATTGAGAATAAGCCAGCCCTGAGTTTTTAGATGCATAAGGAAAAGGACAATTAATGAGTGACAGACAAATTTTCAGATACCTTTATTTTATGAAGAAGGTCAGAATTTGATATTATGCATGTATATATACATAGACACATATATAAGCACAGAATGTCTTCAATAAAAACCATATGAGAAGTTTAAGCAGATTCTTTTCCATTGTTTTCTATGTGAAAACAAAATAGTAAAACTTTCTTAACATCTATGCCTTTGCTTTACCATGTACTGAAGCTAACTATTAGGTCAGTTAGTATTTCCCCTGGCCCCTTTTTAAGCCCCTGTTATCTAGAAAGTCAGGTGTCACCATCAGAACAGTCTCTTTGCTCTGAAAATTAGGGAAAAGTGCTAATTCTTAGAGAAAAGAAGACATCACCAGATTCTCTTCTGCTGGAAGCCTCCATCAGGCAGAGGGGGATCCTTAGGATGCTGATGGCTGCTGACACCTTGGACGACGCACCAGCATCCCATTTTTCTTGTGCAAGGAACAGCCCTGAGGAGGGACTCATATTGCACACACCATATTTGTGATAAAGGTAGCCTCTCTGTAGAGTACAGTAGTTGTGAGCTACTGTCGTCCAAATGCTTCATGGACAAATGTACAGTTTGCACCTGCGAATAGGACAGAGAGCTGGCATGGAGCAAGGGCCACTTCTCCACACCTCTTCTGCAGGGTCCAGCTGATCTTGCATGAATTCTTTGCTGAGCGAGGTTTCATCTCCTTCAGAACATCTGAGCACTGCAATAATACCCCGTCTCTTTTCCTGCCTGCTACGTTCCTACCAGAGTACTTATGAAGCACAAGGTAGAATGTCTCACTTCTCTTTTGCTGTGCCTCATATTTCAAAGTTCACAGTGACTGATGTAAAGCAGGAAAGCTGCAAAACCTGATGAAGAGCAGTAAAAAAACCAGGGTGGACTCACCCATTTTTTTCTCACTTGGGATAGAAGCATCTCGACAATGAAGCGAAATGATCAAAGTTCACTAAGTTGTGAAAAAGCACATGTGTAAATTCCTTTATTCAAGCAGTTATTCTTTGCTTTCCAAACTATTGTCCATATTTAATTTAGATTCAAAAAAATTATAAAAAACAAGAAGAAAGAGCTTGCAGATTTCTGGGGTTATCACGCAAATTAATGACCTTGAAAGAGTGTTTTCTGGAGTGAGGAAGGTAGGGCTTCAGTAGTAGGACTTCATGTGAATCACATTAATGTGATGTTACAGAGGAAGAACCTTCATTATAACAACAACCTGGCACAATGGCTAGATATGTAAATTGGTGGTCTAATTGTTAGACTCAATTTCTTTGAAGTCTTTATTATGCACCAAGTTCCCCAAAGGAAAACAATTGTTTACAATTGTAGGTGTCCTTTCATGAATCATCAAGAGTCAGTGGAAATGTACTCACAGTGTAATCCCTAAAATACTAAATTAGTAATTGGGACT
>VYXB01001363.1:630-11436 GCA_013397135.1 Pachyramphus minor
TCTGGCCCTCCTCTGGATCCCATGAGTGATACCTGAAGTCCCAAGACCCCAAGATTATATATCTTCAGGTTCAGGCAGGAATGTCCAGCCCTGTTCCCAGGGCAGGGAGTCCAGCTCTGGCCAAGACCCACCTGACCAAAACTTGGTCTGGAGCAAGTTGAATACCAGCTACTATTTTTTCCCTGTACCTTCTCGGCAGTCCCTAGGCAGCCATTGGGGCAACTTCCCCATAAGGTTCACGGAGTCCAACTCTCTGCTCCTCACAGGACTCCCTAAAACTTTGACCATATGACCAAAAGTGTCATACAGATGGTCCTTGAATTCTACCAGGCTTGGAGCCATAAAAACTTCCCTGGGGAGCTTGTTCTAGAGCCTGACCACCTTCTCACTTTTTTTTTTAATGAAAATTACCTTTCAGTAATGCCCAATGTGAACTCTACCCTGACGTGCTTTCATTCCACCTCCTCATGTAAAAACCATGGGACACCCCTCTGCTGTCCACCTTGAAGAAGTTGTAGGCTGCCAAGAGGTCACCCCTCAGCCTTCTCCAAGCTGAGCAAATCAAGTGACCTCAGCCACTCATCCTAGAGTCTTGCCCTCAAAACCTTTCACCATCTTGGCTACCCTCCTCCAGATGCACTAGGACAGTGTGATGTCCTTCTTATACTGTTGCACCCAAAAGTGGACACACAACTCAAGTGAGGCCACATCTGTGCCACATGAGTGGGCTGATCACCTCCCACAGCGATGCTGTGCCTGATGTGCCAGGACACAGTTGACTTTTTTAGCTGCCAGGGCATACTACTTACTCATATTCTACTTGCTGTCAACACAAATCACCAGATCACTTTCTGCAGGGGCTGCATTCCAGCCTCTCATCCCTCAATTTGTATACCTAATCAGGTACTCAATCACAGGTGGAGAATCTGGTACCTGCCTTAGGTAAATTTAATGTGGTTGGTGATCGCCTTTCTAACTCCTGCAAGAAGATCCTTTCCTCCTTTTGAGAAAGGCATACCACATATATAAAGGCTTGGAGTTAGGTATTGATTCTGTTGCGTCTTCCTGTTTATTCCTTCATCTTTTCCTGCAACTGGAAGGGCAGAAAAGAACATCTCTTGAGTTTGTGATCCCCTAATGAGTCCTCCCAAGCCTCTGAAGTCTCTCTCAATTGCCCTGAAACTTATCACTTCATCACTGCCTGCATGAAAAAAAAAATCAATAACAAATAATGATCCAAAGGTCATAAAGGGGTAGGAAGCTTTCTCTTCATGTCTTTAACCTGGGCTCTAGAGAAGCAGCAGATTTTCCTAAGTACTGAATCCTGTCTGTGTATGGGGCTTTCTGTTCCCTTCAGAAGACAGTCCCCTGTGACAATGACCCATCTTTTTTAATTTGTGGAAATGATTTTCACTCAGGGCATAGGCTGACTTAACCTTGGTGACACCTCCAACTTAGATAAACATTCAGCCTTGACATTGTTCTTTTCCACTTATAGAGCCTCATACTTACTGTGCAAGGGCACCTTGGAAGGTATGGTAGCCATAAAGATGTGCCTGATGCAGTGGGTAGGAACTTGTCACCATTTTCCCTTATCCCTTAAGTCACCATGTCCTGCTTCGTGGAGAGAGGATAGGGCACCCACTGTATCAACCAGACCACCAGAGATCTCCCTTAATGCAGTCTCTCATTGTGCCCAAATGATCACTTCATTTTAAAGCTCTTTATTTCCCTGTGTCCCGTATATTTAATCACAAGGAATGATATAATTTTAAGTTTTTATATAAGTTTTAAGTTTTTATATAAATTACTTACTAGTGCTAAGATATATAAAAAAGCTGAAATTTACAAAATGTGCAGGATATGCTTTTGGGGCAATACACTGCTTGGAAATAGTGTATCTGTTCTTTAAAAGATGTCTCTAGGTGCTGCAGAGTCAAAGGAGAGACCTTCTATTATTATGAGGAGAAAGTAAACCCACAAGTAATGAAGATTGTGATGCCTCTTCCTCCCTCAACAGCAGAGTGACCTGGAGAAAGCTAATGCATAGAAAATTGTGAACTTCACAAGTCACTGTCACAGACACACTGATTTTGCCGTGAAAATTTCAATGAAATAGTGGTTGGTTTAGCCTGTCCTCCAGAGGGCTGGGTTTTATCCTCCTTTATTGTGAACGTTGTTTTCTACAGAGAAATATAAGTCAATTCAGAGACGTAAAAAGTTTACCTTTAATTCCCAACCTCTGCTTTGACTGCAGCAAAGGAATAGAGGTGCAGAAAACAGCAGCAACTGCAGCTGAAGAAACTGAACTGAATTGGCAAAGCACTGTTGTGGGTACATCTGTGCATGCTGCTCCACGTAGATATGGATTCATGTCACTGGGTAGCACCTGACTACATGCTCTAGTTCAACCAGGACAAAACCATTATTTAATCTTTGGGGTTTTTTTCATTTTTCCTGAGAAATCTGTGCCCCTTTTACCATGATGACAACTGCAAGCCACCAATAAATACAGCTTGTCACTTGCTGCTCATGTTACTTGTCTGCAGTTTACGTAGGCATGGTTGCCACAGAAGCAAAGTGAGATATTCCCACTTTCAAAATGTATTCAATGTGTATTTTTCTGTATGTTTTTTTCCCTCCACCAAAGGTGATTCTTTAAAGGTCCCACCTCTCCCACTGCTTCCCTGTTTGAGATTACTTTGCCCTGATGGGACAGTCTCCCATTGTCCCCTGACTAGTGATGTTCTTTTGTGTATTAAGATGGCAGAAGTAAACAGCAATGACTATGTTGTTAGTTCCAAGGGGAAAATGATGAAGGGAACACTTGTACCAGACTCTGTGTACTTTGTACAAACAAAAGAATGTCGTTCTTCTCAGCAGCTGCATACTTTGAGAACACTTGTTATCTGGCAGGTCAGTAAAGGAATAGACTTTTTACTCCTTCTCCAAAGAGTTTGAGCAATCTTGGCAATCTTTGCATCTACAAAGCACCACGGTAACCAAAAGGGGGTAGCTGGATAGCAGCCCTGCTGCAGCTGAGATCTGCAGAAGGCCTGGAGGGCCATTCCTCTACTGTTATGGGTAAATTTTATGCAGCCTAGCTCAAAATTACAAAAGATTACAAACAGTCTGAATAATGAGAACTGCAGACCACTAAAATGACCAAACTTCCAAGGACATCAGGAAGGTAGGAACAGAGATTGGTGATGCATGAGTGGAGAGGGAAGAGGACTCAAGTGCTGAGACTGTTTTTTTTCTGATGGGTGAACAGCCCTACAGCTCTACTACATTTTAGTTCTGGTGTGGACTTTGCTGTCAGCATTTTGTTTTCTTAAACTCAGAAGAAATTCTCAGAAAAAAAAAAATTGTTTCCCCCCCCATGCTTTCCTTATAAATGCTGAATTACTTCCCTGTTGTTATCCTTCCCCCCAGATGGAAAGATTCAAGTACATGAGTTTTAGAGCCAGTTTCCAAGCAAGGAACTGAAACAGGCTGACAAAATTCTGTGGAGTATCCTTGAATCAACCACACACTGGCTTTGGCTCTCTGGAGCCTTCAGCCATAAACAAATTCTTGCAGAGAACCTTTGTTAAATTGCACTTGATTTATGTTTCCAGTTAGAGTCGATTTTTTTTTTTTTTAGCTCATTTCCCAGCTCGATTTTATTGCTGTTTACATGACATCTCTAATTTCCAGTTGCATTTAATAAGTAGGTGGCACTGAGAAGCAACAAGTGTCAGCCCTGGCATCAGTCAAATAAACTTGTCAATGAAAAGGATGGGCAGTGGGATAACAGAAGGAAGCAAAAGAAAAAAGTGAATAAGAAAGGAAAGAATACATGAAAAAATTATGTCTTTGACACAGTTAGTTAAATACAGCATCAATTGTACTGTCAGAACTTTTCTGACAAAATGCATATTATAGGATTTTCATCAAATTGCACCCAGGAGTGACAGGTTTGCAGATAATTTCAAAGCCCTTATAGAAAAGCCATACATACCATTTCTGTCATTCTCTTGAAAAAGGCAGCTTCATATAGGACCAGTCCTGAAATAAATGGTATTTCTTTCCCCTCCTCTTGCAAGTTACAGTAAAAATTAGGTCTCAAAATGCAAAGTCACTTTCTGAAGTAGTATCAGTATTCACAGTTGGGAATGAAAAAATGAATTACAGCTGAGTGCACTCAGTATGCCAGCCAGTGAATAAAGGAAAACAGCTGCTGGTGACAGCCAACTGTAAAGATCACGTGGGCAATGTTACATTCAGAGCATAAAGTGAACAAGTTGCATGCTAGCAGGGAGTCTGTTGCAACAAAAGTGCCCAATGCCTTGTAAAACTTTACAAATGGAGAAAAACTGTAGAGATTAGAAACAACGCAGACAAAAATTGCTGTAGTTGTGGCTACACAACTGTTACATCTAGCATGGGTCTTGTCTTGCACTGTGAGCTGGGGCTAATGTGAGCTATGCACTGCCACTATAGGGTTTAAATCTGATTCCTGCTAACCTAGCAAAAAAAATAAGCAGAACCAGGGAGCCATTAAGCCATCATTCAATATCCATGCCTTAACTTCTGCAACAGAAGAGCTAATTCATGATGATACTTCTATAATTTTTAAAATTTATTTATTTCAGAACACTCTACACCATAATTGATATCCATAGTTTGGAGGGAAAACATAGTCAAGGAGAGGCAATAATCTGTTTTGCATCGTGAATATATGGTCTGGTAACCAAAAGACTTGGAAACTTGTTTTCAAATTACTCCCTTGCCAGCTCTTCTACATGGGCAATTTCTGTCTCCCAGTTACAAGGAGAGAGAGTTGACTCTTCTACCGCACTTAGATTGAGCTCATTACAAGATTCACAGCAGTACCAGGGAGAGTGAGATCAGAACTACTGTGAGATCAGAACTACTATGATTTGTACAGGAAGGATGAAATTCCATGTGACCAGATCTTCAATGCAGTGGCAGAGTACAGGAGAAATGGGTCACTTGACAAGTATATCCTCTCATGAGTGACTGCGACAGAAGCATTCCTTGTGACACAGCCCCTTTTAACATGGAGGTGTGTCTTCTCCGGTAATGAGATACCTGCTGCTGTGAACACAGCCCTCAAAGTATGCGAGCCCAGAGCGCTCTCATGGGAATGGGAAGCTGCGAGTCTGGCATGCTGTGCAGAACGCTCAATGGCTCTTCAGAGGACAGAAATTCATTGCAATGCTTAATCACTTGCATAGAGTAGCACCTCACTTCCTCCTTATTTACTAGCAATGAACATTTCTCACAGGAATTTCTTTTACCTCTCCTCCTGAATGTGGGAATCCTTGTTAAATTTTTCTCTAGAGGCCATTACAGACTGAACGTTTTTGAGCCATTGGCTGTTTTCCTCTCCCATTTCAGATCATGGTCTCTTTCCTCCTCAAAAAGCTGTTTAAGGAGATACTTATATTTTCTGTTTCTAATGCAGCTGTCTTCTGCCAGAGAGCAATGTAAATGCTGTATGGAAAGGCTGAGACATTTCTCTCCTCATGTGCGAGATGCTTTATGCACACACATCTCCTCTAGAGACAGTTGCTGCACTTTGCAAACTCCTCCCACCTGGAACATTTTCACTCCTTAAAAAGTTGTTCTGCTTTTTGAACACCACAAATGTCTGCCACCAGAGCCCTCTCAGAGGCTCTTATGGCCTTCATGAACTGTCTTGTCTGATGTTTTCCATCACTTCTACTGAACACTTCTCAATTGTAGGAGTCCAGACCTGTTTCACAGATATAATAATGGAGGTGCAGAAAATCTAATGGTGGGATTGAGCTCGTCTTCGTTCACCTCCCCCCAAAATCAGGAATCTAATCAAAACTAGTCATCCAGGCTCTCTCTACAGTCGATGAAGAAAGACAGGTACATCCAGAGCATGATTCATTCCTCTTTTCTTAGACAACTATTTTAAAAGAGGTTGAATGGTGCTCCAGAGATATTTGTGTCTCTGTCTGAATGATAGAGGAGACCAAAATAATTAGCTTATCTGAGATACCTATCTGCAGGATGACTTCAGCTAAGTGCCAGGCTCCTGCTCCAAGTGATGCACCCAAGCTCAAGTTGGGAGTCTGGGGCAGAGTCAGGAAACAGACACTTTCTCCCGCGTCCCAGGCACCTGCCCCATTAAAAAGTCCTTCATCTCAATGGAGACATTCTTTAAAGCAGGAAAATGTTAAAAAGATTTTCCTTGTGTCTCTGATATCACATCTCCAACACCATCATTGTTCCATTCAAATCCTTTTGAAATCCAAAAGCTGCTATTAAAACAGATGTAGAGTTTTCCACTACCATTTTTTCTTTCTTTAAAGCAGCAACAACAACAAAAACCCACAAGCAGGAAAATTCAGGAAGAAAAGGCTCAAGGCTAAGGCATGATTTCCATCTAATTTGAATTCAAGTAAGATTTTCATTACATTTAAATTTAATTATAGCCTTAAAATATATAAAATTGCGTGTGAAAATAGTACACAGAGATTAAATACACCCTATAACACCAGCCAGAATCACAAACACTGTTAATTTTCAGGCATACTATTTTCTTGATCAACATAACACCATGATACCTTCCTTTGTGTCTTCAGCATGACTAAGCAGATGGAAAAATGTCTTTTACATACCTTAAAAATGTGTACAAATATGTCCCTATATGAGATTTAGCAAGCAGATTTGACCTTCAGAGGGGATGCTAGGACTCATTCTCAGTTTTAAAGTGCCCTGGAGTATGTAACTGGAACCAATAATTTTCCAGAAGTACTGTTTAGCTAACCATAATAGTTCTTATATCACATATATAATTTCCTAGTAAATGCTATTGCAATTTTCAAAGCTCTCTGTATCTCTGCATTAAAATATAGTGCATGTGTCTCAGAGACCTTTCTATAATATCCTCTTTTGGTCCCGCTGAACTCTTTTGGCTTATATCCTCATTTCATTCTCAATGATGTTACACATAGGAATACGGGTCCAGCACATGGTCCAAATGCAGCGATTGTTTCTCCTTCTTTGTTCAGTGCTTTCACAGAAACCTATGTTATCATTTTTCAGAGAACATAAATGAGAGTGAGAGTGACAGTGAATTGTAATGGGTTTGTTCTTAACTCCTGAAACGAATCTCATATAACAAATGAAAGGTAGCTCTTTCACCCACTGGCTTTCAAGGATTTTTGAGCACAGCAAAGATGTCAGAACCACTTCAAAAGGTCAGAAAATATAGAATTTTTGGAGCTTAATTCAGTAGGTCATTAATAGCTCTCTCAATAGCATAACAGTAATAATGTGCAGTTATGGAGCTGAAGGGGAAGTTCACATTTTTCCGAAGAACTGCATATACATCCAACATTTAATTTGCAGAGAGAAAGGTGAAAAATATACTACTGTTTTGTCTTCCAGGTTTTGTGTTTTTTTTTTTTTTTTTAATAATGGGAGTTCAAATTCTTGTTCTGGGTTACCCTAGAAGAAGAGTTTAATGATGAATTGTGAATTAATTCGAACTTCAAATTCATGTCATCCCAGACTAAGAAAATTTGGGGGTTTCGTTCTCCTTCTAGGTCACTCTTGAATTCTTTTTTTATTATCACAGATATTTCAATTATTGTGTATGCAGGCTTGTGTGTAACATACACCACCTCCAGTGTCTGTTTGCATAAGTTTCTGCTTGCCTGTTGATGCTCAGAACTCAGAATTCATCTTACAATTCATGCATGGATGTGTACAGCTCTGATCATGGAAATTACAACACATGTTTGTGCTCAGAGGAGGACACGAGGTTTTTACTGCAGTGACTGATGTGCACAATGTATTTTTCATATAATCATCAAAGAAAAATATAATACTAGATTGGGTTTGAATGTCAAAGTTTTGGTAGTGTGGGGGGCTACAAGGGTGGCATCTGTGAGAAGATGCCAGAAGCTTCCCCCATGTCCAACAGAACCAGTGCCAGAGACAGACCGCCACTGGCCAAGGCCGAGCACATCAGCAATGGTGATGCACCTCTGGGATAACAGAATGACAGAATCGCAGAACGAACTAGGTTGGAAAATACCTCTTAGATCATTGAGTCCAACTTTTGACCTAATACCACCTTGTCTATTAGACCATGGGTGCCACATCCAGTCTCTTCTTAAAAACCGCCAGGGATGGTGAATCCACCATCTCCCTGGGCAGCCCACTCCAATGCCCAGTCATTCTCTCTCTAAAGAACTTCTTTCTAATGTCTAACCTAAAGCTGCCCTGGCGCAGCTTAAGGCTGTTCTGTACTGTCCTCTGTTGGTTGCCTTGGAGAAGAGACTGACGCCCATCTTGGTACAACCTCCTTTCGGGTGGTTGTAGAGGGTGCTGAGGTCTCCCCTGAGCCTCCCCTTCTCCAGGCAGGTTGTTCTGTTTCAACAACCCCAGCTCCCTCAGCCTCTCCTCATAGGGCCTGTGCCCCAGTCCCTTCACCAGCTTTGCTGCCCTTCCTTGGACACACTCCAGCATCTCAATACCCTTCCTAAACTGAGAGGCCCAGACCTGGATACAGCACTAAAAGTGAGGCCTAACACATTTTAGAAGTAAAAAACCATGCAACTGTAGATGAAGAGAGGAGTGAGAAGAGGTGAAAGGAACAACTCCACAGTCACCAATGCCAGTGAAGAAGGCGGGGGAGGAGTTGCTCCAGGAGTTGCCCTGCAGTCTCTGGGGAAGCCCACAGTGAGGAAGCTGTCACTTGCAGCATGGTGGAGCAGAGATCCGCCTGCAGTCCATGAAGCAGGTGGATGCCTGAAGGATGCTGCAATCCTGTGGGGAGCCCATGCTGGAGCAGGTTTGCTGGCAGGGCTTCTGACCCTGTGGGAAACCTGTGCTGGAGCAGTTAATGAGGAATGGCAGCACATGGGAAGGACTCATGATAGAGAAGTTTGTGGAATAATGTCTTCCATGGGAGCGACCCCACACTGGAGCAGGGGAAGAGTGTGAGGAGGAAGGAGCACTAGAGAAAATGTGTGATCAACTGAGCACAGCCACTATTCCCCTCCCCTAAGAGGGAGGAAGTAAATAAAATGGGGAATAAAATTGAGTCCAGGAGGAACAGAAGGACATGAGGAAAGTGTTTGGTGTTCTAAGATTTGGATTTATTCATTACCTTGCTCTGATTTTGATTGGTAATTGAATAAACTAAGTTGGGCATGTTTTGCCCATTACAGCAATTCCTGAGTGATCTCTTCCTGTCCTTATCTCAACCTACAAGACTTTCTTTATATTTTCTTTCTCATGTCCAGCTGAGGAAGAGAGTGACAAAACAATTTTGGTGGGCACCTGGCATCCAGCCAGGGTCAACGCACCACAAACACAATCATTGTAAATTTATCATAACGCAATGGAAAATCAAGGAAGTACAGTGTGTTATCAGAAAGAGGAAGCAAAATTACCTGACTAAAAGAATTCAGAAAGGAGGTAAGGTCAAGCTGCCCACTGTTTCAGGCACAGAGCTCCCATTGGAGTTACCCCTTACCGACGGGGCAGGCAGGTGCTCACTGGGGGAACTTGCCTTCTGAGCTCTCTGAGTCAGGCCCTTATCCAGTCATTGCCAGCACTGCTAGTTTTCATCCCATCCCTTAGGGTCAGTCACCAGCTTCCAAAGTTAGACACTGCTGTCTGAGTCCCCTGCCACCACCTGAGCCTTGCCGAGATCCTAAAACCAACTCTATGAGAAACAGAAGACAAAAAAATATGCGTAAGTCTTGCTAGTGAATGTGCATGAAGTGCCATCAACAGACCGGTGGCCTGACCAAGCATTCATGTCTCAGTCTCACTGTCTGTTGCAACATCTTCCCTTCTGTGTTCTTAGGATTTGGGCTTCATCTTTGGGAAAACATCTCCAATGTAGAGCCAATGTGCTCTATCCTCCATTAATAAAGTTCATGATAACTTGGCTTTGCGCCTACTTAGAAAGTGTCCTCTGCACTAACAAGCCACTGGCCAAATTTCTCCCTGGGCAGCCTGAAAACTGCCAGAGAGAAATGAGATCTGTAAAACCGAGCTGACAGCATGAGGTCTATACAGACTTTTCCAGGCCATTTGCCAGGCTCTAGAGGCCTAGTTTTAGAAAGACAAATTAAAACTGTAACTACCTATCTAAACTCTCCTTGAACCCTTTTAAAGTAACAAAGCCCTGCCCTTGCTAGGCCTGGTACTGAGATCGTTGCCAATGGCTCTAAACTGACATAGCAGAAGTCAGTGAAATGTCAATAGAAGGAAACCTGAGGCATACTTCAGCCTCAGGTTTCAGTCAAGAGCAATGGGGCAGTGGCAAGTTCTGGAATTTCCCTTTGTGTGTCCTGAAGGTTATTTGCTGGTTACCAAAAAGGAGTCAAACAAGACCCTAGGATCTAGCAGTGGTGTAAATGCCCATCTAGGAGAAAGCCTGAGAGAAAAAAAAATCCAGAACCTGCTTTCCCCCAGTTATCCCTCTGGTTGTGATTCTGCAGCCTGCTCCTTCTCCTCAGGACACCATACTCTTGGCAGCACCCACCACTGCTCCAACCCCATGGGCTGTCTGGGGATATCCAGCTTGCCTAGGGACTGATTTGGAAAAGCCAGGACTTTTAAAGGGCAGTGTATTACCCACAGCTGCTTTTGTATGTTTGGAAATTCATGTAGGACACAAGCCTACACCAATTTTTAGGAACCCATCCTAAATACCACTTGAAGGTGACAAAATATTTGGGTTTAAGTAAATAACCTGTCCTTTGAAGAGTAATGAAGAGATTGCCATTGCTTGATATTTAA
>VYXB01001363.1:13992-39360 GCA_013397135.1 Pachyramphus minor
GTCTAAGTGGCTTAGTATTTTGAACCTGACAATGATCAGTACCAAATGCTATCTAGAAGCATCAGGAGTTACCTACACACAGGTTTTTTACTTAAGTGCTTAGATTTAAATAAAAGTCAGAGAGATATGTCTGACCACTTAGTTAATTTTAAAGCCAATTCATCTTCTAGAGCATAGCACAAGGGAGTTAGTTTAAACTAGTTTAGCAACACACTTGATGAATCGGAGGTAAGCAAGTTGCATTCCACCTCCCATCCACCGCTGGTGAAGTTCAGCCATATCATGGCTGTGAAAGGTGAGATTACGTGGTCATCAGTTCTTTTCTGGCACTTTTCCCATATCTGAACCCAATGTTCAGTGAATGGGAAGGTCTGTCTGAGGGTTTCTCACAGTATTGAAGGCAGTAGGGTACCTGGTTATCTCTGAGCCACTGCTCTGGGGTGAGACATGATAGACCTCGGAATTTTACCCCTTAAGGGGTAAATCCATGTGGTGATGGCTATTTGGTCTCTAGCTGAAATATTCCACTTCTTAAGTTGTTCTTGATGTATAAGCAAGAGGCTAAAGGGGTGTTTCTATACAAGAGCAAATTCATATCTAACTACAAAATCTCCTGCAAACGCCAATCACTCTTCCTATTATATAATGCTGCTTTTCTTCTTGTCCCCTTTTCAGTTGCTCCCAGTATTGCCAGGTGGAGCCAGTGGACAACCCTTCTGCGCATGGTCAGAGCTCTCTGTTTTTCCCTGATACATTGCTCCCTGGCTCCCTGGCCATAGGTAGCCTACCTGTGGGGGACAGGTATCCTTCCCAAACACTGTCTTTCCACTTTTTATGAGGGATAAAACCCAGACATGTCAGACACTTCCATGGTTTAAATAGTAAGTTAAGCTTCCCAGCTAGGGTGGGCTAAAACCATGCAAGCAGCAATTCAATCACTTATAGGCCATATGCCTAGGGCCATAGCCTTGGCAAATTTCTAATCCATAACAATGTACTACTGAGTCAGAAAATATTTACAGTTTTTCATTAACCTTTGGAAATGAGGTAATGAAAAGGGGGTGCTAAAGCCCAAAGTAAATTGCTTTGCACTCTTTCACTCAAATTCGTAAGTACAACAGCCCTTAGCTTTAAGCACATGCGATCTTTAAACAATAGGGATTTAAGCATGTGCAGAATTTACTTTTGATGAAGTAGGGTTCTGTTTCTTTCTGCAGTGCTCCTAATCTATCTTTACATGCTTTCTCATTTTATAGTAGATTCTAGCATTATTTAAGCATGTTTACTGAAAATCCTTCTCTTAAAGAGTACAGGTTGACTGAACATCATTTGTGCTAAAATATCTTTACCACAATGTGCTACCAAAAAGTTTTGTTTTTTACACCACAGCCATAAGTAAACACTGACTAAAGCCACAGAGGTGGTAAGTGTTAAAGCTGATTTAACTTCTTACAGATTTTCCAGGCTAAAACTGAGTGATTCACAGGTTGTCCAAATTTGCTACCGTGAAATATTTTCTTTACTCAATTTTTTTGCTAATGTTCTTCAAGAATTGTTTATCTTTTCTGTCCCTTACAGATGATTTTTTTTCTGCGGAGTCATTAACTGTCCTTTTTATTCATCTCATCTAGTAAAGATACTCAAAAGAGAAGCATAGGTGATGGTATTCATGGCTTGGCTTCACGAATGAAGGTTTGGGAAGGACTCTACCCACACTTGCTACAGGCACGCTGATGGCTAAAAAGGCCAATCAGCGATAGACAAGTATAGGTGATGGATAGCCAATCCAAATGACATGCTTCTGATCCATGTGCTGAAATAAATGAAACTTTTGAGATATGCAAAAATTATTTATGGTCACTTTGCCACTGAGTTGTAGCTAATGCAGGCCAACTATTAAGAGTTAAGGAAGTAGGCATACTTCATTAAGAGTCTGAATTATGAGAGTATACTATAATGATTATTTAATTTACTGTAAGTCCACATGATAAGTACAGTGATGGTAGCTTGCAGACACAGCCTGGAAGCCATATGGATACAACATTCCATGACAAAAGTTGAAATTTTGCTCCACCTCCCTAGAAAAACTCCAAACTCCCCAGAACTCCATTTTTTTGAGCCTGTGAAATAAAGATATTGTTGACAACAATGGCACAAGGGGCTCTGCAAATACATGAAGATGCCTGCTGGCAAGTAGGGTCATTTTTTAGCTGTATCGTACCTATAGTGGCATATATGTTGCAATAACTGCCAGCACATGAAATGGATGCGTAAACTTTGATAACCGTATCATGAATGATTTGTAATACTACTGAGTTTACACCCAAATTAGACAAGTAAGACATGGTCTATTTCTGTTTAACTGGTAACTTCAACCAGGCCCATGATGGTATCTTCAAATAATTGGGGGATGTTCTAATGAATTAAACTTTCTTTCTTAAAAATTGTCTATCTGCCTATCTTTGCTCTTTTATTGATCACATTACTAGCAGAGCTGGAAAATTCCCAATATGATGAAGAGTTTATACCTAATACAAAGGATATTTAATTATCTTTGTCTTGTCTTAAAAGCAAGGATCTTTAGTCAGGTGAGCTCCTGTTGATTATAGCTGAAGTTTGCACAAATCTCTTTTGATATAATGGATCTTCGTCCAAAAGGAAATGCAGGAACAAAAATTAAAATCTCCGGGAGCAATCCTCAGGATTTAATCCTTTGCCATAGTGTGGGTTTAGTCCAAGGAAAGACTTAAAGCTGTCTAACTGGATATAGATATACAGCAGCAGAGTGCACATCCCCACTGCTGTCTGCTAGTGTGGCCTGGTGAAACTCAGGGAGGAAAGCTAAGGTGTCTCAGCTCACAGAGACATATAGGAACATGACAGCTTTTTTGCCTTGAAGCTGCTTAGCATACCAAGCAACCTGGTTTTCGCCATTAAAATGACTGCATGGTGGGTTGCAAAGCACTACGAGCTGGCTGTATGCAAACAACAGAAAACAACACCTACAGGATTGCCGGTACCATCTGAAAGCTATGGGCCAGACAAGGGTAGTAGGAGCAAGGCTCAACTATACCTAGGAGTCAGGAGATCTGGGGGTTCTCAACCGCAGTTGCAGCAAGCTGGCCCTGGGGGCCGTCCCTCCTCATGCTGGTATGGCCAGCAGTGGTGGGGAGAGGAAGTACCTCCGTGCAAGCTCCAGAAAAAGAGGCCTTTGCTTCTTCAGTGGCTGTGGCACTGATTTTGGTGCTGTTTATTTAGATCTAACTGAGGCCTGAGGCCCCAGCCCAAATCTGGGCCCCCTACAACAACAGAGAGTAAGGGAAAGTGAAGGGGAAAGGAAAAAGTATTTGGAGATGTTTATCGTGTACATCTTGGGGCCTGTGATGTTCCCAGCTCCTCCTTCAAATGAGGTGGAAGTGAGGGAATAAAGTTGATCTTGGTACCCTTTGGTGGCCTTACGCACAATGCTCCTGCCCAGCTTTTGCTAGTGCCCCACTGGAACAGGCTGAATCTGAAGCCTTTCTGGAATGTCAGGCCAAGGACTTGGGCAGATGCAAGGATATGAGGCCCTGTCTAGCTCTCTGAGAGGGAGAATGGGGGAGAGATACATTGTCAGCTCCATCGGTGCTTACCACATGCTTAAAATCAAGCATATTCTTGGTCTGCTGATTTGCAGCTGGATTCCTCTGCTACAGACATAGAGTGGAGGAAAGGGTGGTGCTTGGGCTGGTTCACAAATGAATTGCTGTAGGACTTTGATGGAGAGTGCCTGAGAAAACACTGCCCTCAAAGCACATTTACAAGTCTTAGACCGGAGTTCTGCTGGGACTGTTGCAGATCCAGGCTGAAGGACTGGCTGCCAAGTTTACAACCTAATTAAGAAGTAAAAAGAGGAAAACTCACATCCACTTCAAAGTACCTGGTGAGCAAGATGTTGCTAGTTTGGCAGTGGTATCTCCATGAAAAAGTACTCCTACCAATAGTTGTTCTGCTACAGCATGGCACACACCAGGCTTAGGACCATGCCCTGAATGTTGGTGGGGCAACTGGAGAAGGTGTACACTTGCCCAAGGTACAGTTTACAGACCCATACTCAGGCAATATGGTGGGGTCTGCAAAACACTATGGTTGGCTTGAGAGCCAAACTATTCCTCCCTCACCTGCCCCCACTCACTTGCTCCAGTGTGACTGCCACAGGACTCCTGCTTCAACATGTTGTGTTAAATAGTGTCTGCAATAGCATTTAATCTATATCAAGATGAAAGCATAAATCATTGTCAATGGCAGTATAACCATAATAGGTAGCTCCAGAGACTCGGGAAATCACATATCTGGTTTGCTTTATCTCCCTTCTCTGGGCTCACTGGGGGCTGAACTGTGGGTTTACCTTCTCTCCTGGAGTGAAGGTACAATTTACTCACCAGTACAAACTAGGGACTGAATTCAGCTACTGTTCAAACTATGTTTCTCTGCAGCTCCATGACCCACCTACCCTCGTAAAAGTGCAGACTGGCCCCCATAGCTGGGAAGCACATGTGCAGGAGCCACAAGGTGCAGTCCTTCCCTAGGATTCATCCCCAGAGGCCTTACCCAGCATAGGCCACCAGGAGCATTCCTGGAGCAGCAGAGACCTTCGCCACAGATGGGGAAAGGTGGGAGATCCATGCAGTGGGGGCAAAGCACACATTCTACCTGTATTACAGAGAGAGTTAATATAGAATATGCTCAACCTCCAAAGCATTTGTGTCTGCCAAAAGTGTGTCTACTGGCACTAGGCTTGGGCGCAGCCAGCTGCTGCTGCCTAAGGGAATGGACACAGTGCAAACCAGCATGTGGCACCTCAGCTAGTGGCTGAACAACTGGGTGCTGCCTGCCACAGTCAGTCCCTCCTCCTCCTTTCAGAGCAAACATCTAGAATATGGATGGCACTGGGATGGGGCATCAGAGGTCTCCTTTTCCTGCGCAGGGATCCACAAAAGAGAGCTGTGCACTGTGGTTGTTATTGGAGTGTGGTGGTGTTTTGACTGTGTGAGCACCACCTCTGAATCCAGTTCTCTATTTCTGCAACGAAAAGTAGCTTTTTGATGAAATATGAGTACAAAAGAGGAGAAATGCTTTCACTAATGAAGGGTTCATGGCAAGTATCAAGGGCTTGGAAACTCAAATTTTCTCTTTAAAGGCAGCAGCAGAAGGTTATTGAACACTGATTTTTAGTGTAACTGTATTACAAACACAAGTTCCCATGCACTCTTGGGAGCCAGTTTATTTCTACCTAAATGAGCAAGCTGAAACATGCTGCCAAAGGCAAAGCGAGACTACTCCAACGCAATAAAAATTATCCATAGCCCTCAAGCCTCCATCTAAAATTATATCCAAACCTGAACTGAATTATTTCTGAAAAAGTAATTACTTCTTGATTACTTTTTACCAGCCTCTAGGCTCCCAGGCTTCAGGCAGAAGTCAAACTCTCAGATGTCAAAAGGGAGAGAGAGAGAGAGAGAAAGAAAATGTTCATACACCTACTCCAGCCCAGCTGGAAGAAGGAAGCACAATAAATCTTCCTTGTAGGAGCTCCAGACTGCTTTCCAGAGGCTTTGTTTCTTCTGATGCATTTCTGATAAGCCTCCAAACCCTGACGGGTTTCTGACCTGCCCTTGCTGCGCAGCATGGGAAAGGAGGGGAGAGCTTGGCACCAGCAGCACAGTATAGAGGTGAGAGCACACAGACAGCAAACCATCTCCACTGAGTTACTTTTTAGATGTCTGTGGAGGTGGGCTAGAAAGGGGTCCTTCTCTTCCACCCTAACCACAAGCCAGCACAGTCCGGGAGGTCAGTCACCCTGAAAAGCACTGTTCACCACAGGTGAGTTACCCAGTGCTGTGAGTGGTGTGGTGCAGAGGGAAACAGGGGTGTGCTCTCCTTTCCAGGAGTTGCCTGCCAGCCCTTGGCCAGAGAAGATGGCGCATTTTCAAACTCTCCCTCCTCCCCAAACCTCACTCCTCACAGTAAACACCTCCAGACCGGGCTTGAATTCTTCCCCTTCTGACTATCTTGCCAGATCACAACATCAACCTTGCACGCTACAACCTCAATTTTCCACATCATCCTGTGCAGCACACAAACTACTCCAGCTACTGCTAGAGCCAGGCAAGAGTTCAGGCAACCTTATTGTTGTCTGCTTTTCAAGACAGATTCCTGTCATTGATCACTCTCTTTACACAGAAACTACTTTGTATTCCTATGTCTTCCTCATCAGTTTTTAAAACCTTTTCCTTTCTGAGCAGGAGTAATGGGTACTGAATGCAGTATTCCTTGAACAAGTAGGTTTCTTTTTTCTCTGGCGTCATATGATGCATTCTCTTTTGCTTTTTGTTCATTTTAACAGATCCTCACATTCAGCTTTCTTATTATGGAGCTTTTGCTAGCAAAGAATTGTCTTCTGTGATTCCAGTACTCCTAGATTTGTTCTTGAGAGACATTTGCTCATCTAGAGTCTATCCATATGTATATCAGTTTAGGGCTGTTTTTCTCTGTATGCATAATGCAAAAGGTTCTTTTTTCCCATTAAATTTCATCATGGCAGTTTATCACCCAGTCATTCATTGTCAGTGAACACTCAGAAAGTAATTTTTCCCTAGCATAACTAATGGAATAATGCATGGCTTTTCCTTTGTGGAGTGAATATCACCAGTGCTGCAGTCCTTGACCAGATGTCTCTGTTATAACTGTTGTATCTGAGTGAAGAATGCTAGAAGGAATGTGAGGCCTAATTCATTCTCAAAAGAAAGAGTCTGATTCTGAACATATTTTATTCCTGTAAGTATTTTGAATGATGGCTTCCTTCCTTCATTTCTCTTTGATTTAGCAGATGCTGTGCAGCATGAAGACTAGTTCGGGGAATATTTCATACAAAGTCACCATGCACTGGGTGGGTTAGATTTATTTCCATAGCTTCCTTCAACCACAAGAGTACCACATATTTTATATTCCTCACTATATCAAAGCCTAGTGACAGGATACGAAGCTTCTGTATGTGTGTGACTGTCAGTCCATCCCTAGGATGAAAAAGAAAAATCAGCAGACGGAATACAGCACAAACTGGTATGTTACATGGGTCTTAAGGTTTCCATCCCACACATTAACCCTATCATCTCAAAGAAGCTTTGTGGAAGAAACACAAAATTGTATTTTTATGAAACAGTGGAGCACAAATAGACCTGATTGAAGGAAAAGGCTCCTGTGCTAACTGAAGTGGATGCTGACATCAGGTCAAAAGGGAGCTGCCATGGGTTTTTTAGTCCAAGAATAGAGTCAATGGGCTTCCCAAGTAAACCAAAGCCCAGGACACAGCTCAAAGGAGATTGGTGTTGTTCTCTTTACCAAATGATCTGATTTTCTGTAGAAAGATGCTAATTTGAAGTTTAGTCCAAATTCCTTATGTCTGCCAGATAATCAAGACTGCTTATGGATCCAGAATGACAATAGTGTGCAGTTATTTACAATTATAATTAACTTTGAGACATGCAAGACCGACAAGAAACATACATAGTTCAAAGAGATGCTCACCATCAAACAATAGTTCCATTTGCCTTCAATAGTGGGTGCATGGACAGGCAGAAATTCAACTAACAGAAAATGTAGTAAGGTGAAGCTTTGACCAGCAAATTACTCATGGCTTCCAATTCTTGTAGCTGTATTCAGCTGTGGTATTCAAAATATTTTGTGGCATTTGTCTTCACATATTTCTTCAATCACTGACTTTCATCCTCAGGCTAAGCAGTTATTCTCTTCAAATTTCTTTTTATTTTTCAAATCATTTAAAGATCTATTTTCTCACAGCAGGTCATTCCAGTAAAAGTGATGACTAATAAATCCATAATTATCTTGTTTACTGAGCATCTCAACATCCATTTTTGAGTGCATTCTCCCTTTTCATTTTAGAGAACATTTATAAGACTTTTGATAACATGTCACTGTTTTCTACACTCATATTTAATTTTGAAAGAGTTAAACTTTGAACTAGTAGGTAATTCACACAGAATAAAAACACAGGAAGAAAGAAAGCATGTTGAAAAGCCTAAACTAATATTTTATTTTAATCAGGTCTTTTATTTTTCCCTCAAAGGGTAATAAAAATAATGTACAAAGCACAGTTTTGTTTCCTCAGAAGCTGCACAGACAGAGTGTTGTATCAAGAGCTATAGGGGCTTCTGTGGGAAGTGTGGTTTCTTTGTTTGTCTTACATACCTCACCAGGCATTAAGTGAAATCTGAGTACCTTCTTGAGACACAGTCTATGAGATTTCCCTACAAGTTTTTTACCAAGGATGTATGAAGAGTCAAGTATTGGCAGCTGTGGGGAGAAAGACAGCAGAAGAGGAGAGGGTAAGGAGCGAAGCTGCGAAATCAAGCCCTAGAGCAGGTCTAATCAGAACCTCAAGGCTTGCAGTGACTGAGACAGGCTCCATGAACAGGCTGTAATTTCAACCATCTCCATTTTCATGAGAAATGGGAAGAAACACGAACTATTTTGATGTAACAACAATTCTTGACTGTCTTGGATCAGGGAGCTCTTTTTTTAAAACAAACCACATTTGTCTGCGTCCGTGTTTCAGAGAGTTGTCTCCAGTTTAGGCTCATTTTCATGCAGAGCCACAAACTTACAGTCTCTCACCAGCTTATTTTTGCAGCTCCCTCTGCCCTAGCCTATGCTAAAAGAGTGTTTCACTGTTAGAAAACCAGAGAATTGGGTTTATTTACTGGGAGTGACCAAATTAGAGCAAAAGTGGGGGGAGGAGAGAAAACATATCTAATGTAGTTTATCATTTTGAATAAGCACTGAAACAATTGCTAGCCATCTCTTGCATACTTCACTCCTTGGATCAACAGAGGAGTCCTGCCAGATGTCAGGTTATATATTCCATAGCTGAAGTGTTTGCATAACTTTTCAGTGGCTATCATTTGAAGAAAGAACCACGGATAGGCCTGTTCTTAACATATTCCCCCAAGTTTGACATGTTCACTGTGTACTGCCAGCACTGATTTTGTACTTGGAAGGCGATCTCCACTGTGGCCCCTGTGCCAACAATCAAGACAGAACAGGCCTTCCCCATTTTCATCATCTTGGCATTCGGCAACATGCAGTTCTGGGGATTGCCCAGCCTTCCACACCCACAGGGGCCCTTGCCTCCCAGCCCAGGATAGTGTGGGCTTGTTAGAGTGCCAGTCATGCATTATCGACAATGATATCTAAAAAACATTAATCTGATGATTTTGGTTAGTTGCCCAGTAACTCAAAAGAAACTGCCTGGTATTTCTCTTTGGAGGAAAGGAAAACTTGACTACATCCAATTTCAACATTGACGTTTGCAGCATTCCTATCAGTGGCCAGATTTTGTCTTTACTAAGGAATTATCCAAGCAGATTTCCTTTCTGAACAGAAAGTGCTCACATAAGCCAT
The DNA here is from genome assembly GCA_013397135.1 of Pachyramphus minor. Lineage (NCBI taxonomy): Eukaryota > Metazoa > Chordata > Aves > Passeriformes > Tyrannidae > Pachyramphus > Pachyramphus minor. The sequence continues at coordinate 23,452 of VYXB01001363.1, forward strand.
CCCACTCTGTGGCTATTGAGCACATCTCAATATGGCGTTGGTTCCCGACTGAAGTCTGAAGGTTTTCAAATCCTTCTGAAACTTTTTTTTGCAAGCAGCTACCCTCCTCTGTTGCTCAAATTATAGCTTGGTGAAATACATGAAGCCCACGCACCTTCTCCTTGCAGTGGGATGGTGCTTGGGCAACCTGGGCCACTCTCCCACTCACAAGAATGAGCTTAGTTTTTGCACTGGTGATGGGAATTTTCTCTTTTTGCTGAAAGCCAAAGCTACTGAGTGTCATCTCTCAAAAATAACAGGCTGTATGCCAAATAAGAATTCACAACTGAACCCTGTAATTAGATAATGTATTATGATCACAAAAAAAAAAAAAAGGAGTTTGTAAAGACGATTAGCACTGTGTTTAACTGTTTTTGATTGCCATGTTAAAGGGCAGAGTGAGACCTTTGATGTTCTTCCATAGCTGAGATCTACTAAAACCATGTGTAAAGGCTTTTATTTGAATACTTAGGTGAGATTTTTTTCACTCTCCATTTCTCTTTTGTTCCATTAAAAAAAAACCCAGGGTCTGGAGTTAGAGCAGACAAGCAGATTTTCCTAGAGATTTTCTTAGAAAATTACCCTTTTTCAGAATGCTATCCACCTCCTATTTTCAGGGAAAAAGATAGCCTCATGATGCACATTAGGTACAATGAACAATAATGGTACTCACTGGAGGGAGATGAGTGGTATGGAGACAAATTACATACTTTTTATCACCTGTTGAAGTTTCTCTACACACTGCTGATGAGTTATATCATTTCAGCCCAACTGGAACAGAGATTTCTTCCCTGGGGATTTCTGGTAGTGGAGGTAGTCTCATTTATGTGTATGCATTGTAAAATTCTCAACTCCAAAGAAATGAAATGCTGTAGATACATGGGAGATATTCTGCTGATACTAACTTTGAACTTTCTACTTGGAGCAGGATCTTAGACAAAATAACTTCCAGATTTCTCTTATAACCAAACTTTTTCTACAATTTTCATTAGCTCTAAACCCCATACTGTACCTGCTGTTTCTGTCAATCAGTATCTTCAGACAAACTATTGGATGTTGCTATATTTTTCTTGTCCTGTCTATTCAGAAGTAAACACATTTTTCTCCTTTTATTTACATCTTAATCTGAACACTATGGGCATAGACTAGAAGAGCATACTCTATACAGAAACATGATTTAAAGCCCAAGAAATCCATTCTTCTAAGTGCTATGTTGCTCTGAAGGTAGCAAGATTTTGGCTATCTTCAGCTTCACCCATTTTTAACTTCAGCAGTATCAATTCCCTTCAATCCCCAGTAAAATAAATTCTGTGTTATAGAGTGCTATAAAATGGTTAGTTGCTATGCAGCAGCGCTGGGAGTGGTTGTGCAAGGAACAAGCTGGCTATGGTCCAACAGGTTGATACTGCATTGAATGGTCATCTGAACACAACAGCAATTCAGCTTGACGTCCTTCTTGTTGATTGATTTACCAGCATGTCTGTGACACTTGAGCCTCACTGTGTGACAAGCTTCATTTCCACACCAGTTTCACAAACTAGATGATTTTCCATCAGATTTCCATCACCTGAGCAGACTTGAGGAGCAGTATGACACTATGATCAGTTGAAGCTTCAAGATTGCCACTGTGCCCAAATTTAGCAACTGCTAGATAAGGCTACAGAGTCTCCAGAGAGATTGTGAATGACAGCGGAAATCCCAGCCAGGGCTTCTGAAACCTTTGCAGGTTCCATGTAGGGTAGGATAAGTCTTAGGAACAGATCTCATGGTTTATGTCTGTGAAAAGGCATGAACAAAGCCTATCTTTGAGTAAGAAGACAGTTGAATCTTGTGTAGACTGACTACAGGTGCCATGCAAAAAGTCAAAGCTCTGTAATTCATATCGGATTAGGATTGAGAACCCCTTTTCTTTACTTGTAGACTGTGCTTCAAAGCATTTTTTTCAGGTTGAAACTATTAACTTTGGCTGTGCTCCATTTTTTCAGGCTGTACACTATTTCATTGGATTCCTTTGCACATGTGGTTTAGCAACACCCCCACATCAGTTCTAAGTGATGAAGAAATCAGGGAATGGAATAGCACAAACAAAGGTGGTCACTGTGAGGGAGGGAAAGGTTGAAAGAGGGCTTATGCGGAGGCAGGTGCCAGGTAAATATAAACTCCTTTTAACTTCTTTCAAGGAAAAATTAAAATAAACTCTCTAAAAATAGAGCATTATATAGCCTAGCTGAACCTACCAGCTTCATCAGTTCTCATTTCCAGTGACTTCCATCACTTCATTAACAGCTGCACACCAATGCTTTTATAAAAAATTATTTTCACATGGCCATGTGTGAGATCCTGGATCCAAATCTCATTGAATTATTGATATGGGTTGAAAGCAACTCATTCTGTGTGTGTGTGCATGTGGGAAAGGGCTGGCCCTGGATCTGCAGGTCTGTGGTAAAGCCTTCACATAAGGCCTGTGCTGAGGGCACAGAGCAGAGCTGGAAGGCAAGGCCCACTGCCCACACAGAGCACAAGCAGAGCTGAAACCTGTGTATCTGGGCTGTCAGTCAAGGCAGACACTGTGCACCTGCAGCCTGTGACTGGCTACAACTCAGCTCACTCTGGCCTGGAAGGCGCTGACCAGATATCCTGCCTGGGAGGGAAAACTGAACTCTATAAATACATGAGACTCCATGCAGTCTCTTCTCTCTTCTCCCTCTCCAGCCGACACCATCTGAATCACTGAATCTTGTCAGTAACCGTTTTTTTTTTCCCCTTTCCTTTGTCTCCTTTCTTTCTCTTCTTCTCTCTTTCTTTATTCCTTTTAATTTGTTTTCTTTTACTTTTTTACTTCTCCTGTGGGTAACTTTAAACCAATGAACTGTGTTTTACTAAAGCTGGTATATGGATTGTTTTACTGGGTGTTTCCTCTGGAATGGGTCTTGGTGCTTAACGTTTTAGTGAAATGCTTTTTTCTTNCAGTCTCTTCTCTCTTCTCCCTCTCCAGCCGACACCATCTGAATCACTGAATCTTGTCAGTAACCGTTTTTTTTTTCCCCTTTCCTTTGTCTCCTTTCTTTCTCTTCTTCTCTCTTTCTTTATTCCTTTTAATTTGTTTTCTTTTACTTTTTTACTTCTCCTGTGGGTAACTTTAAACCAATGAACTGTGTTTTACTAAAGCTGGTATATGGATTGTTTTACTGGGTGTTTCCTCTGGAATGGGTCTTGGTGCTTAACGTTTTAGTGAAATGCTTTTTTCTTGGTTGTATTTTACTCCTGTAAAAGCCTTTTGCCAAAATATCCTATTTTCTCACTGAATTAAAAGGATTTTTTCTTAGAGAAGAGTGTGTGACTCTTTCTCCAGATGCTAATTAGAGGTCATAACAAACCAAAAGGCTTTTGAAAAGTTTTAAATAAAAAATGGAATCGCTCTGGGAAGTTTATAGCTTAATCTGGAGTGCAACACTATACCTCTTCTAAAGAGCCTTTACACACATGCACATATATACTGTTTAGGTGGTACATTTTTGCAAGTCCTTCATCTGTCAGGTTTACATAAAACGAGGGGATTGCTGTTCAGATAATCATTAGTCTAATAAAGTAATATTTTACGCTACTAGGTCATTTGCTAAAAATTGTGATTTAAAAGTGTTCTTGAGAAGATACATTTTTCTTAGAGTTAAACTCTCTCATTTTGTTCCCAAAGAAAGTTTGCAAAGGAAGAAATGGAGGGACTAAGTGCACAAACTCAGATTGTTAGAGGAGACGTGCTGATGCAAGCAGAGCTGTGGTTACTGCTTTGTCACTATGGTCAGTGGCTCTCCAGACTTGATGCAGACTTCTGCAGAATAGCTGGCCTGTCCATTTGGAAGAGCAAAGGAACGCATACAGTTTGCAAAAGGGCTGTTTTCAGGAGACCTGTTTTAGGTGCCAATTGATAGGTAAGTCCAGCACCAGCTCATGATACTGTGGTGGTGTTCTACCCTTGATACAAGATAAGACAAGATGCACACTTAGGAATAATAAGAATTTTTAAAGCTGCTGAGATTCTTTAGTTTAGCAAAACCCTCAGTTGTGGCTTGGGTGCAAACCACAACACGAATGCACTCTTGCTTGAAAGCAACAACTACTTCTGTCTGCTGGGGAGAGGAGCCATGCTTCAGCAGCCCTGGTTAATAGGAAGAGGGTGTCAGCATCGCGCTTTGGTAACTCCAGATCAACTCTTAACTCACTAAAGGCAGGAATTAGAAAGACAAAAGTCAGTTCAAAAATCAATTAGGTTCCCAGAGGATTTTCAAAGGTGCTTGAAACAACTGATGTATGACTAGAGAGACACGGAAAACAACTGACTCTCCAGGGCAATTGTGCTTCATTTCTGTTGATTGAACAGGGGAAAAGACATTTAAAATTCAAATTAAAAAATAAGTGAGGAGAAAAGCTTGAAGAACCTAAATTTACATGCAAATTTAAACCTATAAATAGAGATTACATATGTGTTCTGAATAGAATCTTACAGGAACTAACCATGAGCTTACTGAACCACTTTCAGCAGCATTGGAAAAAACCTGGTTTACAGGTCTTCCCCATTTTGTAACCCCTAAAGACCTTTAGGCCAGATGTCACCACTGTTAGTAGCATTGAGTCATCTGTCACTTCAGCTGTGGTCTTACTGAAAATGATTGGAAACACAGAGATAAGGAGTTCCCCTAGTGACAACAGATAAAGGCAAAATTGTTTCTGCATTTACATATGGTTGAAGATATTTATCTAGTATTATGGTTTTTTGGCTTTGGTTTTCTGTAAATTGACTACCAATTGATATATATATGCCTTGCAAACTTGGTTTCACTTTAGGAATTGGCATATTTCTGGTATGTTTTGTGGTAGGGCTCACTGCCTTATTCATCTGCAGAAAGAAAACTAAGACTGACATCTGGAAGTCTGCGTCTGAATCAGCAAAATATTAAAAACAATTAGCAAATAAGTGGACTGTTTTCTAAGCAGAACAATGAAATTGCTGCCATCTAGATAAGAAATTGTTTATAAGTCTGGCCTCCTGATGTCTAACATAACACAAGAGAGGCAGATAGAGCCCTTAGTTATCTGATGTGTGGATTTCAAGGTTGACCTGTTAGAGGAGGCTGGAAGTTACAGAAAGATAAAATCTTTCTGTTATGAAGGAAAGACCAAACGAAAAAAGAAAATGAGAAAATGCAGCAACCTCACGGCCTTCCCACACAGCTATTACCTCCTGAGGTAAAAAGCAAATTGGGGAAGGGGTGCATGAGGTGGTGTTGGTTTTTGTGATTCTCATGTGCAATCTGCTTGTAAAGTGCAAATAGCTCCAGCAACTGCTTTGCACAGTCTGCAAAGTCCTACATCAGCCACCCCGTGCTGCCTGGGGTGTGGGCAGGAGTGCAGGTTTGGGACAGCATGCATCTGGAGGCAGTGCTCTTTGGAGGTCTGGCCTTGGCACAGGGTCTCCCAAAGGGCACCAGGCCAGCAGGATGCTGTGACAGGGGCCAAAGCTAGTGACCTGTGCAACAGCCTACCACTGTCTAGAAGCTGCTAAAGCAGATTGGCCTGAGTACAGTCATGTGGAGTAACTGGTCTGGCCTGAGATGGAGAGTATTTAATCTCTGAGAGCAACCCTGCCTGGTGATGAGGCGGGGCTGGGCATAGCTGCTTACAATCCATGGCTTTGTACTGCAACTAATACCCAGGCTTCCTCTCTGGTGGGGACACAGCCATGCCAGGCAGGACATGGAACACAAGACAGTTCCTTGGCAAAGCTAGAAGAGACCAGGCAACTCTTGGTACTTTCTTATTTGGCATCTCTTTCTGCCATGACACAAAGAAAATCTACAGTGGCAGTGAGTCAAACCAGAGTGCTGGTTTTGTCTTCCATTCCTTAGCGAGCACACAGGCACCCTGCGTGCATCTGTGCACGTGCTAGAGCTCCCCTTCACCCCCAGGAGTCCCAGCTGTCTGTTCCTGAAGGAGGTTTGCAGCATGCTCACAGTGTGGTTCCCATTCCTGCATGGCTCAGAAGGCACCAGGGTGCTTTTATTCACCAGGAGCACAGCCAAAGGACTGACAAAGACACAGACACAGACCACAGGGTTTTCTCATGTCCTCTTGCTCCACCATTCACATTTGCATAAATTTCTTCCTTTATCCAGGAAACTCTCATGTAAGGGGGCACTGAGTAACTTTACTGACAGCCTGCTCCTGCAGCAGTTGCCCTGTCACCATGTCTGGAGAGCAGGACAGGGCAGTTGCGCTCTGTTGCCTTATCGTAGATAAACCAATGTGATACATTCCTCTTCACCTAAGCTTTCTGTATCTTAACATGGCTAAATATATAGTGCATAGGCATCTTCTGAGTCATCTGAATTCTTGGAGTTTTTAGTTCTGACTCATCTGAAGCTGTCTCCTGCTCCAGTGTTTTTAGTTGCCATCTTCCTGCATTCTGGAGATCATTGCATCCTGCTCCACTAGTCACCTGGTCTAGTGTGAAGTGACAGCATCACCTGTGAGAGTGGACTGTCCATACTCAGAGCATTTCTCACTCCTCCTGACCCAAGGAGTATCCAGTTCTGCATGGAGTGCACTGTGAGGCTCTGATCCAGCATGGTGTGATGCAGATAGCAAGTCCTCTTTTGATGGGAAATACCACTACATCTGCCATAGGCATGACAAGCAAAACAGAATGCTGCACGTGCAGTTGCATAGAAAAATATTCCCCAAGCCAAACCACAGAGACAGCCTTCACCAGGGATGGGTAGATCTCTGCTTGTTCTTGATAACTGAGGCTGGCACAGTTCTGTGGGCTTCTGCAGATAGATCAGCAGCAAAAGGAAAAATAGGGAAAATGTTGGACTGTGCCTGAATGAGATGGGTGTCCCAGTAACAGAAGACAGAGAGAAGACAGAATTACTGAATGCTTTCTTTGCCTCAGTCTTTACTGCTGAGGTTGGCCCTCAGGAATCCTAGACCTCAGAGGTAATAGAGGAAGGCTGTAGAAAGGAAGACTTCCCCTTGGTCACAGAAGGTTGTGTTAGATATTCGCTAGGCAAACTTCACTCATAAATCCATGTGCCCTGATGGGATGCATCCATGGGTGCTGAGGGACCTGGCAGATGGTGTAACCTAAGCCACTCTCCATCATCTTGGAAAAGTCATGGAGAACAGGAGAGGTGCCCAATGACTGGAGGAAAGCCAATGTTATTCCCATTTTCAAATAGGGCAAGAAGGAGGACACGGGAGATCACAAGCTAGTCAACCTCACCTCCATCTCTGGGAAGGTGATGGAACAGATAATTCTTGAGATCATCACCAGACATTGTAGAAGGAAAGGTCATAAAGAGTAGTGAAACAAGGAAAAGGCCTAAAAGTGTTAACCGAATTATCTCTGAGCCCCTCGCCAAACCGGCTCTTGCTAAAAGAAAAACCTGTTCTGTTCTGTTCACTGTACCCAGACATAGAAGAACGATCATGTATAGATCTAGGGCAATAAATTAGAGCAAAGTAAGCTAGAGTAGACATTTGAATAGAAGAAATAGGCAAGGAGCCCAGACTTTCTCCAAGCTTCAGTGAGCAGGTCATAGACAATAGAAAAGACAGGGGGTCAAGCTGAAGAAGACTTCTTTTAACCCCCAGACCCAAAAGAGGAAGACGGGATCTCCCCTCCTTGGTCAAAAGCCAAGAGGAGCTCCTCCCAACCCCCGCCTGGGCTCCGCCTATACTCTGCCTGTTATCAAGATGTATTGATGAATGTTGCAATCACATGAATATGCATTTAATCATACATGAAAAGTGTATAAAAACTGTTGATTTTGAGTGAACCCCTGGAGCAGGTATGTCCATTACTAGCTGGCCTGCTTCCCAGCGCTGTCAATAAATACCTTTGCTGCTCAAAGATCAAAAAGGACTCAGGGCAGTTTATTATACCGGCTTTTTCGGATTCATTAGCCATCATGGATTCACCAAACACAAGTCATGCTTGACCAGTCGGATAGCCCTCTGTGATGGCATGGCAGGATGGGTTGATGAAGGGAGAGCAGTGCAGTGTTGTCTACCTTGACTTTGGCAAGGGCTTTGACACTGTCTCCCATAACATTCTCATAAGTAGGCTCAGGAAGTGTGGGTTAGATGAATGGACAGTGAGGTGGATCAAGAACTGGCTACATGGCAGAGCTCAGAGGGTCGTGATCAGAGGAGCAGAATCCAATTGGAGGCCTGTAGTCAATGGTGTTCCCTAGGGATCAAGACTGGGTCTTATTCAACTTGTTATCAATGACCTGGATGAAGGGATCAAAGGCACCCTCATCAAGTCTGCTGATGATACAAAACTGGGGGGAGTGGCTGATACACCTGAAGTCTGTGCTCCCATTCAGAGGGACCTTGGAAGGCTGGAGAGTTGGGTGGAGAGAAACCTAATGAGGTTCAAGAAGGGCAAGTGCAGGATCCTGCACCTGGGGAGGAATAACCCCAAATACCAGGACAGGTTAGAGCCTGACCTACTACAGAGCAGCTCTGCAGAGAAGGACCTGGAAGTCTTGGTGGGTGGCAAGTTGACCATGAGCAATCAGTGAGTCCTTGTGGCCTAGAGGGCCAATGGTATCCTGGGGTGCACTGGGAAGAGTGTGGCCAGCAGGTGGAGGGAGGTGATTTGACCCCTCTGCTTGGCCCTATGAGGCCACATCTGGAGTGCAGCATCCAGTTCTGGGGTTCTCAGTACAGGAAAGACCAGGAGCTACTGAAAAGCGTCCAGCAGAGGGCTACAATGATGAGGAGTCTGGGGCAGCTCTCTTATGAGAAAAAACTGTGAGAGCTGGGCCTGTTTAGTCAACAGAAAAGAAGATTGAGAGGGGGTCTCATCAGTGCATGTAAATATCTCAAGGGCGAGTGCCAAGAGGATGGTGCCAGAGCCTTTTCAGTGGTGCCCAGTGGCAGGACAAGGAGCAATGACCATAAACTGAAACAGAGGAATTTTCATTTCAACATGAGGAAGAACTTCTTTGCGTTGAGGGTGGCAGAGCATTGGAACAGGCTGCCCAGGGAGGTTGTGGAGTCTCCATCTCTGTCATTCAAAACCCATATGGACATGTTTGTGTTAACCTGCTCTATATGACCTGGCCTTGGCAGGGGGGTTGGACTAGATGGTCTCCAGAGGTCCCTTCCAACCTTACACAGTTCTGTGATTCTGGGATTCTGTGCTCAGCATTGGTGAGCTTGAATTCTGCACATGCAGCCATAACTGTGATTGGCACTTCCCTAGGGATATCCATAATCCCATCACACACAATGAGGCCGCCAAGGCAATAACCATTGTTCAGCAATGGAAGTAACAAGGATACCTTAGGTCTGCTGGTAACTGAGCTCTCCTGTTGCCTTTTCTGGTCCAAGCAAGCTGGGTATGTCAGACCAGATTTATTTTCCGAGTGACACCTCCAAGCTCTTGTGTTTTGCCAGAAGCAGTCTGCTTCAGACTGATTAGTATAATTGTTTTTTAACTGGGTTTCACCATTGCACCTGGTGGGCCAAGCAGGATCCCAAAGCAAGTGAGGAAGAACCATGGCAATTTTAAGCTGCCCCTCAGCTTTTACGAAGTTGCAGACAATCTACTTTGTCTGGTTTACCAGCGAAGCCAACATTTCTCAAAGATGAGGTGTAACTTTGGGAAGTAGCATGTGCTTCCTATGTATGTTTTTCAACTCAGTGCCATAGCCCAGCAGCCATATGCTGCGGACTGCTAACCCTTTCTTCAGAGCTATGTTGGCCATCCTCATTTAATATGATCAAAGTGTCGTAACTCAAATCCCAGATTTGTCACTTCTTCATGAGTTTCCAGTGAATTAATCTCATATTTCATTCATTGAAAAAATAATCTTTTTCAGAAGAATGTAACCTTTATCCAGCAGTTATATACCTGCTTTGAAGTATAGCAAAGCTCTTTATGTGTTGTTGCTTGGTTACATAATATCATTTTACCAAATTTAGTCAACACTGGAAGTTTTGTTTTAGTTTAGTTCAGTTTATTTCATTTCATTTCATTTCATTTCATTTCATGCACTATATTTCTTTGATCACAGTATGTGTCAGACTCAGTAGTGAGTACATTTCACAGATTTTCTTTGCTGTCCCTCTCAAACGTAAACATGATCACAGAACTGGAGTAATGCCTGAAAGGTCCTGCAAAAGTTAGTCTCAGTAAAGCAAAATTGGTGTCATCTACATTCAGGCCTTTTTTGAGTTTTCTTCCCAGAAATATTCCGGTAAATACTGGCCTCACATTATCTAAGAGAAGTGAATTTGAATTTTACTGAAGTTAGTTATAAGCTTATAATTGTAGTTCTTTGCCACCAGGGCCTTATTTTATGAATTATACATATACAACAAGACAACAGAGACTTTTCTGTTGCATTACTTTGTGTCTAGTGAAGTGTCACTAATATACTTCAAATGTCAAAATGCTAAGAACAAGGAATTCGCAATCACCAGGTCAATCATTTTTGTAGGACCTGATTTCTTCTATAACTGGTTTTGAATAGCAAATGCTTTCAGTAAAGCCACAGGCATGAAAAGTAGCTACAAATGGCATAAATTACATGTTACATCCCTTTTGGTTTTTTGCAATGCACGTCAAAAACACAAATGGTACCTGTTAAACAGAAAAGTCCTGCCTACAGGTGAGGTATTTACTGCTCTCCAGACATCCTCCTGTAATGAAGCACTTGTTCCCAGGGTGCTGAGGGTAATGCCACTGCCATTCAATTGCTTCCATGTTTCCTTTTCCGATGGCATATGAACTGGAGCAGGAGTGAAGCGTGTCTTACCTTGAGCCTGAAACACAGGGATATACACCTGCCTAGTGTATATCCTGCCTAGTGCACCAGCTCCTGCCTTAGAACACAGACAAAGGCCCATTAGAAAAAAAAATGCACAACAACTTATGTCCTGAGTATCACTAGCACACAGTGTGCAGCAGGAACCCATGGGTCCATTGACTTTGTTTGGCATAGGATGGTCAGAGCATGGGGATGGCAGAAGCCCTTCCTGATGTTGACATGAGCTGATCTGCCCCTTGGTACATTAATCCTGAAGTCAGCAGGAATAGGCACCAAATCACAGTTAAGCACATGCTTACAGGCAGAGCCAAGTCAGTCCCAGTACCCTGCATGGCTGAGACTGGTCTACTGTCTCCTGTGGTGGTACTTAAGGAAAGGTGAGGGATGTATGCATCTCTGAACACCCACTTATGCATCTCTGAAATATTTGTAACAGCCTAGTACTCAAGATAATTATTTCTGTATTTTTTGAGCGAGTGCATATTGGACAGAGAGGCAGATAAAAAGTGGAACATGTAGGATGACACATTCAAGTCCTAGACATATGAACAAGCAACAAAGTTAGTGCTTGTGCTCAGTCTTCATGGTAGCTACAAATACCCTTAGCTCTTCATAGCCTTTGCCTTACATGTCTGCTTACACACACATACACACACTATACCCTTCATGTTGTCGTCTTGTAGGTTAGCCCTGAATATTTGTGTGGAAGTACGTAAAAAGAAATCAAGCTTGAATTTCCACTCTGGTAGCCTCTTTGAGGGTGTCTGCCCCATGAGCACAATGAGCAGGAGAGACAAAGCCTCTGACTTTGCTGCCATGGCAGACCACTGACACTCCCAGAACAGCGCTACATCACACTGATGCAACACACTGCCTGACAGGTGGCCTGAATATCTTTTTGTTACAATTTTAACATTATATGCCCTGGATGCAGCTTAAAACTAACCTAGCCATCTTTATTCTAAATGCAGGAAGTGCATTTCATTTGCGTAGGTCCGATGGGATTAAAAAAGGCATTAGAGTAATTAAGGTCAGAGGGGCTTACCATTTACTAAATCTCTAAATCCACCTCCACTCCAACATAATTCAGCAATATCATGGGGCAAAAGGTCATTGAAACAATTTGTGCCCATCTAGCCTTCCATCACAGAGATAAAGCCTTTTTGGACAAAGACCTTTTTTGGACATAACACATATATACTACCTTCCACACAGGCAGCAGAGGAAACTGTCTCAGCTACAATCTGAATCCATTAACTACTCTATGATTTAAGTTTGGGTTTTTTCTGTTTGGTTGTTTTCTGTTTTTGTTTTTTTTTTAAGTTTGGGGTTTTTTGGCGGGGGGGGGAGTTGATACTACCTTTTACACAGATGAACTTATGGTTTCAATTAAAATAAAAAAGAAAAAAAGAAAAATAAATCCTATCTGATACATGCATCTTAATGCATCTTAAATATGCATTCCAATAAATTTCTCCTTGAGTTTAAAATATTAAGGGACCCATCTGTTAAAATGAGAATAATAAATGCACAGGGAACATTTGATAGATAATGTATTATTGAATATTTTGTGTTCTCATGAGTCAGCTTGCAGCAGTTATTACTTTTAATTAAATGTACATGCATTTGACACCACTGAAGGCTTTAGCTCCCAAACAGAGCAACGGTGAGCAAAGCTGCTCTGGAGTAGGACATACATGCATATATTACCTTTTTAAAGTCCAGTTAGCTCCAAAACAAGCAGATTATCCTTGGTGTCCTTCTCCACTGACAGATTCAGGATCACAGAATATTCTTAGTTGCAAGGTATCCACAGGGATCATCAAGTCCAGCTCTTAAGTGAGTGTCCCGTACAGGGATCAAAACCACAACCTTGGCATTACTAACACCATACTCTAACGAACTGAGCTAATCTCAGACCTTTATGGCCGACTCAACTGTAAGCTGTATCACCCCAAAATAGTCTGAAGAGGGACTCTGTACATCCCTGCATCAGAGGAATTGTGCCTTGCTGGACAGAAAAGGTGTTTGCAGAGCTCTCAGCCATGTAATAGCTTCATAACAATATTTTAGTGATGACCTGACACTACGTTGTACTTAATTCACGATTTGACCCACCAAATCTAATGGAAGATGTCCCTGCTTATTGCAGAGGGCGTGGAATAGACGATCTTCAAAAGGTCCCTTTCAACCCAAACTATTCTATGATTCTACATCTCTAAGGTCCCCCAGGTGGCTGATTCAAATTTCTAAGAAAAATTAAGGGAGTGGAAGGATGAAAAAAATGGGTCTGAAACCGAAGAGATTTTTTGAAATTGCTTTAACTGTACTATGAATAAAGAAGTCATGGATTCCAAAATTGATGGAAGAAATTGAAGGAGCTTCAGCTCTGTTAAGTGCTGTCAGGAAGTTGTCAAGTTGTCTTAAGACAGCTTTGGTGACATACTTGTCCCCATTGGTCACCCTAGTGTCGCTTCAGCCCAACATGTGATGGAGTGGGTAGCAGTCTCAGCAGTAGGACAGCATATACAAAAACCCAAGCAACAAATTTCCTGACAGACATAATAAAAAATTAGGGGAAATTATTTCGCTTCTAAGCAACAAGGGAGCATGAACAAGACCCCAGTCTACACCCAAGTGCTGCAGCACAGCTACATGCAAGGAAATAAAATGAGGGGTGCTCTCTAGCAAGGGAATTGGTTAGTCACCCCTGCCTGTGGAGTGCAAGGAGACCAGGGAGCAATTTCCTTTCACCACTTGTTTGTCAGCTTGCATTTACAAAAAGCAGAAATTAAATTCCTGGGTTTGTTATTTCCCCTAACAAGATGCTTTTCTTCAGTTCCCCAGATGCAGGGGTGCTCCTAGAAAACCTGCACCTGGCTCTTTTGCACAGCATATGTGTGTGTGTGTGTGTGTGTGTGTGTGTGTGCACATGTCGCCTGTCACCAGATTCTGATGCAACTTGGATTTTAGGAAAAGCTTCATGTGCTGGTACATCCATTTCATAACAAACCCATCATTATAAATTTTCTCTTACAAGAGCATATTTTAAATCGTATGCTTAAATTTTGCTAAGTATTTTGAGTTGGGCTGGGATGGGTAAAGCTGCTTCACAGTGGGCTTAGTCTTTGAGAAACCATTAAGCAACTCTGCTGAAGAGTGATGTTTGAACAAGTCCATGACTAGAAGCAAAATTTTTTGAGAACCAGAAATGTAGACAATTCTACACTTTTCTTAGAAGAAAAAATCCAATGTTGGAGGGACACAGCTATGTTTTGTCTGTAATTTGTTTATATAGGTTATACACCAACTAAAGAAAGTGCCTGTTCTGAAAATCTCATTAGGTTTGTTTATGCCACTGTCTTTTAAAATAGTCTGTCGAAAATGTTCTTATGAAAATCACTAGCATATAGTTGTTTAAAGTTCAAAATATGAAGTAACCAAGAGTTGTGGTTTTATTCTACTTCCCTCTATTTTTATGTCTTTATGTTTCTTTGCTACATCTCTGCTGAACATATGGCTGCTAGCTCCTGATAATAACACTTCACTAAGTCTTGTCAGGATGATGATGGCTCAATCAGCCATTAATTCCATGGCAGATAATGGCACCAGATCAGGTCACTCTTGTTGACCAGATTGTGCAAATCTATGTGTTGGGAGGAGAGGGGGATTTCATTGATTCTTTTGAAAGCTTTTTAATTTGAATGTGCAACATTCATGTGTCAGTCATTTTGAGTCTCATCACAGATCCCCACCCTCTCTTCCTGTGATCCTCCCATCTGGGAAAAAAGCCTTAATATTTTTTACCTGCAATATAAAAATTACTCCCAGAAATGATGGATTTTCAATGAAATCCACTGCTTTTGAGACAGTGTACCCAATTGAGAGCAATGTACCCAATCTCAATTTGCACTGGGAAGCCAAAATGCAGCCCAACATAGAGACTGACCCTGGAGGCATCACACCCTTATCAGCTGGGTGCTGCACATCCCTGAGGGCACCTGGACATCTATCTTTCTTCAGGGGCTGCCACTGGGAAGTGGGCAGTAAGTCCTGCAGGCAGTGAGCCACATGTCTCACTTCCACTTCACCTGGCATGCAGTTTTGAAATGTCCCTGTTTTCTATACAGCACAATTCCAAGCAGTTTCTCCATTTAAAAATAGTAATCAGTGAGAAATGAAATGGAGAATAAATTTGCTTGTTTAATTTCTTTCCTATCTGCTTGCATTTTACCTTTCTCATTAGGTTGTGCACACACTGGTGCAATCTGTCTCTCTAATGAATATAGACAGTAGCAGTAGGTGGGGAGTTGCTTATTTGCACCCTTTGCACCTCTATGTGAAATTCATTGTCATATTATGTTATGCTGAAAGGCTCTTGGAAGGTCGTCAAAACACTTGGAAATCCAAGCTGTCACAGCCTGATGAATATCACATACAGGTCCATACTGTGAAGTCCTTATTCAGCCCTCACTGGGCAAAACCCTCTGCACAGCCAATGGTTGGGAAAAGGTTGAGGTTTGCAAGGAGAGATATTGAGCTGGGACCCATCGCCTCCTACAGCTATGGCTCCACAGCTGGTTGAAAGACACCCAGATTTAGCAATTGTCCAAGAAACTCTAGTCACAGAATCATAGAATCATGGAATTGATTGGGTTGGAATAGACCTCAGAGATCATCGAGTCCAACCCTTGGTCCAACTACAGTGCATTTACTAGATCATGGCACTAAGTGCCATGTCCAATCTTAGTTTAAAAACCTCCAGGGACGGTGAATCCACACCTCCCTGGGCAGGCCATTCCAATGTCTGACCACTCTCTCTGTAAAGAATTTCTTTCTAATATCCAACCTAAATTTCCCCTGGCAGAGCTTAAGCTCGTGCCCCCTTGTCCTATTGCTAACTGCCTGGGAGAAGAGACCAATCCCCACCCGGTCATAACTTCCCTTCAGGTAGTTATAGAGAATGATGAGGTCACCTCCAAGCCTCCTCTTCTCTAGACTAAACAATCCCAGCTCTCTCAGCCTCTCC